>JAPQRN010001467.1:0-12215 GCA_037367275.1 Coranthus polyacanthus | reverse complement strand
GGGGTTGTGGTATGATATCACAACCATAACTCCATCACAGTATTGTCTCTCTACTTCACAAAAAAAAGAGACTTGGGTGCTTGCTCACAGGTGTATATATAATGAGACATACATATATGTATATATATATATATATAGGGTCAAACGGACCCAAACGATACATAGCGACTTTTGTTGTTGTTGTTGTTGTTGTTGTTGTTGACTTGAGATTCGATTGCCTTCACTCCGAACACCCCGAGACTGAAATGGTGCAATGAAAAACGATTTTACCTTGAATTCCTAAACCAGAAGACAGCCCGTGATTATCACTCTGCTCTGCTCTCCCACTCACGACACACTGCATGAACTCGATTTAAGCTGAAGCAACACCTGTCTGTTCCAATTTGTATCTGACACAGCTTATATTTTACACTCAAAATATCAGCGTCTTGCGGCGGCCGTAACGCTGGGGGCTCCGGTGCAAGGTGACTGGGTTCAAGCATGCCTTTGTGCCCGCCGGCTTTTTTTTTCTTCAGGCCGAGCTGTGACATTGAAGTTTATATGAGGTGTGCAAGATGTGTGGATTGTTTAGATCTTTGCAACGTGATATGAAGTTATGTCTGCGAACACGCGTGTGTATTTGCTTTTGTGTTTTATTTATACTGTACTGCGCTTGTTCAAATATTTACTGCTGTTTTAGAGAGTCCTTCAATGGCCAGAAAAAAAAAAAAAAGCCTCCATGATGTAAGTCAAGTGCAATGGACGAGTTCTGCAATGAAAGATGCACTTAAAAAAAAAAGTTTAGTTTTAGTTCGGGCTGCTCCAGGAGTGCGTTTCAAACTTTCTTATTATTATTATTTTGGATGAATATGAAGATAACTACGAAAGATAGGGATAGGTTTGAGACTAGAGGAGGACAGAAAGCTAAAAAAGACACGATTTGTGAGATATGAAACCAACTGTGCACGTTTTTACGCATCCGTGCGCGCGTTCCACTCGTTTACACTGCTTTTGTTTTTTTTGTTGCTCTTTTCAAAAGTAGGTGAAGTTGCGCTGCTTTAAATAGCCACAGTATGGAATGCGTTGCAGAAATACAAAAAAGCACGGACCACGAAATTGTCATATATGGGGAAGCTGCCGTACCCATGACGAACACGCGACCCAGCCCGCTTCGACTCTTCCTTTTTTTTTTCCCCTTTTTCTTGACCGGACACGTGAACCGTTCTGAGACAGTTTTCTGTCACTCCCACGTTTCCCCAAGGGGATTTAATCACCGCTGTCATTATCGGGTTTCACTTTCCAGGCTCAAATGAAACAAGGATCACACATCGCGCATATTTCCCATACAAGTTGAGGAAACTATGACCTCCCCGTGACCTCCTTTCAGCCTCTAATGCTGTCCTTTTTTTTTTTACGCGTCGGTTATTCGGATTAAGTCATTGTGATGAGAATCAGATGTTTAGTTAGACAGCCGTGTGCCGGAGGTCTGACCATTTTATTCGAGCAGGAACAAGTGACACCTTATCCAGTGTATCTGTGGTTACTTCAGAGTTCTCAACTTTTGCTGACCAGCGCCAACCGGAGGATTTATCGCGTAGTGTTCGTGCTCCATCTGGTGGCGCAACGCGCGTGTAAAACGGCGCACGTTGTATGTCTTCGCTGCATGTTTTCTGCCAAACTGGTTCAAGCTTATTTAGCAGCTACTCTGTCTAAACACTTCTCTGCATCCAACCTGTGAGTCTGCAACAGCGCTGGCCCGACCAGTTTGAAAATAAAGAGGTGTCAAGTGTCTCCTCTCACGCATTCAGCGTCAACTTTTCCTCATTATTTCTCCTTACAACTCACGCATTGATCACTTTGAGCACTTGTGTATCTCGTACAGTCTGATCAGTCTGACAACAGTCTGAAATCAACCATTTGTCTGTAATAACCTGCTCATTAAGCCTTGCGTTGAATTTCAGACCGGTAATAATCTACCTGTTACTGTCAGACAGTCTGCAGCTTTATATTTGTTTAAGCTGAGTCCGAAGAGCTGTGTGATCTGTTGCCAGAATCCTCAGTTTCACGTCTCTGGCATGGGATTTGGACATTTGCAAATGGAAATATTAAAAATGTTCATTGCCTTACAATGTGTCGAATGTAAATGGAAGTGAAAACACTTACTTATGCAAAGTATGGTGAGAAGATGACTCAAAGAATATAACCTCTTTCTGTATTAAATTACAACTGAGTATCCTCTGAGCAGTCCTGTTAGAGGATGTACAGCTTTAGAAATAATTACTAGACCACCTGTGATTTTCTATAGATATTCAATACGATAACCCTTCAAATGACCTTTAGATGTCCTTTCTATTTATTTCTTTATTACATTTGAAAATCTTCTGCAGGACTTTTAACTCACATTTGCACACAAGCAAGTCACATTCACGACAAAGGCCGACCTTTCACTCCGGCCACGCTCGTGTTTTCTAGAGCTGCGTAAAACGAAGGTCATTCAGTGAAAAATTAAAGGGACATGTCTTTCAGATGCAGAGAAAGTACTCTTATTCTCAAGTATACCTGAGTAACACACGGCCGGTTGTGTTTTGAACTGTTAGTGGTTTTAATTTAAAAACTTGAAATAATTAAAAGTGTTAAAAACTGTCTTTCTTCATACTGTATCTTCCGAAACTATGCTTTTCTCCGCCACATACATAACCTGGACACTGAATAAAATGAAACAGACTGTAGTGTTTGTGAGCTGTTTCACCACTGGAGGGCAGCATCTCAAAAGAAGTGAACGATCTGAGCTCAGTAAACCTCATGCCGAGTTGACTGAGGGGACTCTTCAGACGCTTTAGTGGGGTTTAAAAAAAAAAATTAAAAAAAAAATGAAAACACTACATCTCAAAGCTGAAACCTGCGCCTGTAGGACATTACCGGTAGTGTACCAGACCCAGGACAAACACTCACTCTCCAGACAGTGCTGAACGATACTTTTCCACTCAGATTACATTAAGTGAAAATGATGCAAGGCCCGGCCGTGCTGTCATCACAGACGTTTCATCACAGCACACTTTGAATAATGAGCTCTGTCTTCACGCTTCACGTCTTTGTCATCCGGGGAGACAACACTCTTTTCTGTCGTCTGTTTGCAGGTCATGAGATGTCCCCCTTCGAGTCGGCCCACTCTCACATTCCTCCCTCAGTCGACTTCCCACACAAACACACACACACACACACACTCAGGAATCCTCTAGTGTTGATGAATGTGGGGCACGAGACATTGCAGAGACGTGGAAGTGGGTAGTTAAACCTCAACACATTATATTAAATACAATCAAAACACAGTTAAGACAACAAAGAGGTCACAGTTTCGGACAGGACCAGGGCTGGGTATTGATTTCGATATTAATACCTTGGCTGTGACGACTGCTTCCTAAATGATGATGAAATTTCCCAGTTTAAGAAACAGAAAATTACATTACACAGTTTTTTTAGTTTTTTTTTTTTTTTTATATATACTCTCAAAGCAGTTTCATTACATACAAAAATACTACAAAGCATTCAGACAGCGCAAACCTCCACCAAGGCAGAGGAATTCCCCATAACTGCATACCATCCCCAGCAAATACACTCCAGATTTTATTTTGCACTTTGGAAGACAGGGGTCCAAAGATTAGCCAGATAAAATGTGAACGACATCTGTGAGCAGAATCTCGAGGTATACATTTTTTTGAAAACTGTCTGCTGTTTTCAGTGGCTCTAGGTCTTGACACTGTAATGCGTGGATGTGGTTAATCATCTAATCAGATCTGTCTTTACTATGGCGGCGTTAGAAAATGGGAATCTTTGAAGTTTTAAACATTTTTCCTGACCTTGACCTTTGGCCTAAAAAGGGCAAAACTGACATTTCTGTAGTCACTCTCATCAGGATGATGAGATGACGGAAATGACGGAAACTCGACAGACAGACAGACAAACGCTGGTAAAAACACGACCTAATTTAATAAACCTACGTGGATGACTATTTCAACTCTTTGGTTTTATGTTTCGGCACCCTGACATTTTATTACCAAGCCCGTTTTATAACTTAAATGTAAAACTATTTACCGTGACTGGAAGTTGTCTGTTCATGCATCAGTGATGACAATGTGTAAAATCTGTGCGGACTGCGTGCACCGACACTGATGAGATTTACTCCTTGTGTGACCGAGCCAAAACCTGGATGTTTAAGTTGTATTGCCCTCTAAAAAAAAAAAAAAAAACAGATTATGATGACCTGAAGCGGTAGCAAAAGAGGAGCGGAGACAAGGACTTCCCCCAAGATGACAAGTTTTTACTTAAATATCTATCAATACTAAATACATTTTCCGGTTTTATATTTAGGTATTGAAATTTGGTATCAAATGACAAGACAAAATATGGACGCTCGGTACACCATCGCTAGCCTCATTCCCCCAGCACTCCCTTTCAGACAATGTTGTTGTGGTTGTGGTTCATTACTGCTGTCTCCGAGCAGATGAGGGTGGGGAATGTTTTTCAGGGTCCCGCAGGAAAAGAGTCGGGAAGTGTTGCATGAGGCCCAAACACTTGGTGAAGCCAGAAAAGTGGAGGCAGTGAAACACCTCTCGGAGCTCCCCCCTGTAACCAGCGCCTCCTCACAGGCCTGCGCGGCCGCCGTGGTGGGCTGCTGGTGTTATGCTTTTGTTTTGATTCCTCTCCAGGACTGGGACAGTCGCCATCGGTGACTCACACATATTGGCTCTTGGCTGACTTTGGCCCCTTTTCATCTTAAACTTCTTTTTTTTTTTTTTTGCAGTGAATTTCCTTTTGTTTTTCCAGTTACAGTCCGTGGATGAAATAGCGGCGTTATTGTCTCAAAGTTTCCTGGACCTGTTCAAGGTCAGCAGTGAGTGTTTCAAAGTAAGCAGGGGACTTTATGGAGAGTTTGTGCGCGCTGATTGCACTGATGCAAGTGAAATCCCCAAACAATACAAAGCTTTGCTTGTCAGTATTAGACAGGGATTTAAGAACTAGAAAAGAAAATGTCAGCCGTTACAACCACAGCTGCCATTCAGCTGGAAATGGATAATAGCTTTGCCCCAATGTGCTTATGTTTGGTCTCCTTTCAAATCACAGTGGATTCTCTGCTCTCATCAACATGCAGAGTACAGTCACTGTCTGTTTTGGTGTTAAACAGCTCTCACACTAAAAACTGGAGAGAGAAAGGTGAAATTGTGAGTCACGTAAAAACGTCTTTAGATTCAAAACACAAGACTTATCGACATTATCCTCTAACAGCGAAATTACCTAATAGAGAAAAAATGACGATTTACAGAGAAATAAACCGAGAAACATGCTGCGAGATGCATTCTAGTAATCACAGGATCTAAAACCAAATGGAAAAACAAAAACAAGAAGCGGCAGCCTAGAAACCGCAAAGTGACTACAGACACACACACAGACTTCCTCCTTCCTAGTGCTTCTTATTTGTTCGCCAATAGCTGAAGCAATATGACAACTTGAGAAGCGTCTCCCTTCAAAGTCGTCATTCGCGTGTCTGGTCCCCACTCAAAAAAAAACCAAAAAAAAAAACGCTTTTTCATTATGAAGTGTGTATGTCATCACTCCTGCAGATGAGTCAGTTCTGCCTTCTTAGACTGACAGTGAAGGACTTTCTGGTGGAGTGTGTGTGGGCAAAAAATGTGACAATATTCTGAAGTGTCTGAGATAAAAGCACCTGTCTGTGTAGTATTCACCCACACTCTGTCAATATGATATAATGTGGATATTTCAAGTCAATATAACACACAGCTCATATTACTGCGGCCTTGTTCGTGACTTTTTTTGAGCATTGGGCCTTATTATCAAACAAAAGCATGCTGTCATCTTCCTAAGAACAGAGAATTCCAGCTAACTCCAGTCATAGTGTTTTCTGACAGCACCGTACAGTATCTCTGGGCTCCATCCTCTGTGTTTTCCGGGAGTTAGCTCTTGAAAAACCCCGGTGAGTCAACATCCTCTTGGACAAACACTGCAGCTTACAGCATTCCTAAAGCCCAGACACTCCACAGCCTGCTGCCACGCTGATTTCATTTCTCTCTGACTTGGTGGGAGATAAAGACAATGTGCTTTACTTTTGTCTGCTGTGCTGTTCAGCGAGGACGTGGCGGTTTTGTGTTTGGGAAAAAAAAAAATATGACGTCCAGAACAGGCTGATCCCCACCACTTCCTCTCTTTGGAGACAGGAAGAAGTTACTGTCGCCATCCTCTTTCTTACGTTTCGACACGAGCGTGGAAGTCGTCAGATCCGCGCTCATCTATAGGCGGTGGCGGTCATGCAGATTTATAGTTTTACGGTGTTTAAAAGTGAAACAAGTCACGCATTCTGCAAATAATCTAACTGAAACATTGAGATGTTGCAATTTTCAGGGAGACGTTTTCAAACTGAGGCCAGAGTATGTTCAAAGATATAAGCACATGACACTTCCTGCTATTGTATTTGAGGACTTTCTCATCTTTGTGCGCTCACACACTGTGCCCTCACGCTCACAGCTGTCGAGGGTTTTATATAACAGAGGCTCGGCCCTTCATTTCAGCAGCAGCTGATTGGAAATCTGAACACTGACCAAGTCCAACGGTTGAACAAAATACTTCAAACATTTCCAGTAAAGTATTATATTCTCTGTGTGCACTTGTGTGTTTGTCAAGGTGGAAGTGGTTGCATGTTGGCAGGTGGTTCCTTATCTACCGTTGTGTTCTCAAACACCATAAAGCCAACAGGAACCAGTTTAATAACGGAACATTCGATCTGAGGCCCATCGTGTACCATCTGTGCACATACCACGTACTTTATGTTTCACAGTCGCCCCAGATCCCCCGAAATCTAGAAAAAACGGCCTGCGCAGAAGCAGATTTAACCTGGACGCAAAGTATTCTTTTGCAAGCGTGACAGATAAAACACGCAAATGCATAATTCCGTCATTTCTTGCCTAAAATGATACTGAGATTATCCTCGTGCAGCTGTTGTGTTTCCTGTGTTGGCGCTAACTGGTCACGACTGGCTGACATACGAGCAGCAAAGGAGGAAGAAAACATATTCCATGACACTGGCGTTCACACCTGTCACTCTCTTAAAGAGGTAATAAGTACATGTGTGTTTTATGTGCATGTGTGTCAGGGTGAAGTCATTTACGGTTTTACTTTGTATCTGGAGAAATGATGGAGAGGAAGTGTTGCTGTGGAAACTGGAATAGACGCTCATTCAGTTCAGTGGACAGGCTGAAATGTGAGCAAACAGTTTACCCTTCAGTTTTGCTCCTCTGCAGTAACATACGCTGATCATCTACCAACACAGAGCTGAGACGTGCGTTAATTCTTGGCAATATTCAATCAACACTGACATCTTGCAGATTCTGCAGCGAAAGGCCCCAAAAAAAAGCCCCCATCTTTTCATTATAGTCAACTCATTTATCCTTTAAACAGCTCAAAAGTTTCATTTGGAACTTAAAACAACGTAGAAAATCAAATATTTGTATGAGACGATGTGTAACTAAGCTTGTTTTCCATGTTTGTTTTTTACGGTGCACCATTCTTTCAGTTTTAACAAACAGCCTTCGGATCCCTCGGCTGCCCCAATAAAGTCCAGGAAAATGTCATTTTCCAGCAGTAGATCCCACCGTATTATGTCAAAGATCCTCTACGGAGAAATTCCTAAACAAAAGTTTGATAAAATAGCTAAAATTCTATAACCCGGAATCTATAAATATTTTTCCAAAGTGGAAAGTGAAAACAGCTTTGAGGAGATGAGATGGACTCGATGTTGTTTATCCTCTAAGGGAAATTCAGTTGTCCTCTTTGTATGTGTGTTTGCAATTTTAAATATGGAGTGAATAAACCAACTTGTTCTGACCAAGACGCTGAAGATATTCATTTAAAAAAACAAAAAACAACTCAAGACTAAAATAGCTTGACTTTCAAAGGTTATATTTGCTGAACATATATGCTGATTCCTCTCTAAATAAATCACCAACTAGGCTATATTTCATAATTAGAAGCTCGACTAAAACCCTGGAGGTGTTTCCTCATTAGCGTGCTCTAAACCTGCTGTGCTTCTCTGTGATGAATGGAGTTAAAATACATAAATCTTAAATATTAGGCCTACATTTGTGAGTGCAGTGTGGTAATGTTTTTTTGAAAGTTAAAATACACCGTGGTCATTAGGAGCAGTTGCTTCAGGAGACAGAGACAGTGCAACCATTATTGTCTCAGCTGTGCTGCTTCTCAGAAGCCGAATGAAGCATTTTTATCTCGGACATTTATTACAAAGAGCCTTCACCACTTTGCCTTCAGTCTTCACATATAATTGCTGAGGATGACGGCTGTAAAATGCTGCAGTGCTGTGTTTTATAGACATTTCATTTCAACGTGCATTTTCAACCATTACGTCCATTTGTAACCTTTGACCCTGCTCCCATATTACAGTGTCACCTGTCATCTCCAGAGGCAGGTGTCCGCTCTAGTGAGGTGCTTGCTCATATTGTTTGCACTTTACATGTCGTCTCTCTTAGTCAAACACAAATATAGACACATGCACATGTATGTAACGCTGCCTTTTTCTGAAACGCAGCAGTCAGTTGTCTCTTATCTTTATGGTGGATTTCCGGCGCATTTGTCGCCACATCCTGTGCCTTGACAACGCACACAAGCTGATATCGGGACACGACAGACACCAAAATGCCAAACCTTCCACCTACGCTTTATGACATCCAAACTTCCCCTTTTGACTTGCGTTACCGCAGCGAACAGGTTGCTTTTTGTTCAAATATATCGTTTTGATGGTATCTCGTGAGCATAATAATTAACTGTGTAAAACCACTGCAAATGCTGAGCAGAAACACTTTATATTAAAACGAAAGGAACATCTGCACTGATCCATTCATTTCACTAGACGCGACAGAAGGCACATCAGAGGCTGTGACGCACGTCAGGCTTGAGAAATAGCTCTTTGGTCTGGGCCGTTTCACCACATAGACTCAACTTTGTCCTGCAGGACCTTCTGCTTCCTCTTCTCAAAAATAATTTCTCATGAATGACAGGCGGAAACAGGACATGGCCAGTAAACCAGCCTGTTTTGACATAATACACCTCTTCGAGTCTTTCCATACATTCTGTTACAGCTGCCATGAATTAAAGCGAGATATGTAAAGATCACTGTTCAAAACCAGCACAAGGAGCAGAAACCTTTGAGAGTTCATCCTCAAACCAAGTCGGGCCTACTGCTGCACAAACACAACAAACTTACCACTTAGTCTTTATATCAACAGTGGTGTTTTAGCAGTAGGGCGACATTTACAATAACCTTTTTGAGGAGCTACTCGCCTTTCCTAACCTCCCGCCGTGTTAACCACTGAGCACCAATTGCAAACTCCTCGTTTGAGCTCGTTGTTAAATGGCTCTTTCATGCACACATCATTCTAAATGTACCATCTTACTGACTAATTATCCCCTCATTAAGCATTCAGCCCTTTCACTGGAATCCCATTTTCAAGCACCGGCAAATGCGCACAACAATTCCAATCAGCATCCCCACCTCTCCTTAAAGAGGGCCCGGCTCGAACACATGGCCGCATACCATCGCTCACCATCATCGACACTCTTGAAGCATCTGTGAATGAACGGCAGAGGACAAAGGGATCAGCGCTGCAGAGCCAACGGAGAGAGTGACCACCATGACCTCATGGGTCAGCTGGGAGCCAGGAATGAAAAGACTGTGAGCAACCCCCGCCCAGCACACACACACAGAGACACACACAGAGACACACACAGAGCCAACACTTGGACAACTGAAGCCATGCCATGGGAATATGGGAGCGTGGAAGAGGAGGAATCAGCATTCGGCTGCAGGAGCTGAAAGAAAGCGGTTGTGTTTGGAATTTTGGGTCATGCCTTTCTCCGCACATTCCTCGCTATTCTCCCAACAATAAACTGTGTCAGGCCCAGTACAACAGCCTCTATTCTGCATACCTCCAACCACTACAAGCCTTAAACCATCTAAAACCACACACCGACTCCTGAACTCGGGTGAGAACACTTCTGAACGGCTGAGGAACTGTAAAGGCTGCTATATTTAAAAGTATCACATGGATTATGACACATCTTTGTTGAGGAAATTACAAACAGACTGTGTGTGTACACTCGGGGTCTGAGCGCTTATTTATACTTGGCAGCTACAATTCCCACAAACAGTTGTGGCTTGTGGAACAAAACAGCTTTTCTTGCAAGTTCTGCACAAAATAACGAGCAAATAATCTGAAAATGCCACATTTTTTTTATTTTTAGGAACTTTGGCAAAAAAATAAAACAGGATCAACCAGACACTAAAGTAGATATCAAACTTACAAAATGTTGCTTTGCAGAAATCACAATAATAATGGATCATTTATGCAGTTGTCGGTGCATGCAGTAAAAAGTTAGGTCCTTCATTCTGTACAACAACCAATTAAAATAAATAAATAACTTAAAGTACAAAACAAAACTTATGTACAGCTGAGCAACGCTAAAGGCCACAAAACGCAGCCAAATGTTCATTGGTCTACCTGTTGTAGAGCCATTACACTTTGGTCTCAATGTTTGGGCTGCCTGCTCCGTTTCTCTCAAGTCACTGGTGCTTTAGGTCTTTGGGTCTGTGAAGTTTAGACGAGCAGCTCCGTTTGCTGCTCACAGTTTGCTCTCCTCCTCTTCCAGCGGTCGGTTCAAGCCAGGGATGAATTTGAGGAGCCGCCTGCGGAAGCTCTTTGGTTTGGGCTTCCTCTGCAGAGAGTTGAATCCTCCCTGCTTCTCCCCCGATTCAGACGTCGACGATCCCCTCATGTAGCTGCGAGTGCTGGCGCTGCGGGTCAGCTGGGTTTTGGCCGCCGTGAAGAGTTCGCTGGCCGGTCGGAGACGCTGCTGCCTCTGCGAAGGCTGTTTGATTTTGTCCGTGCTGCCCTTGTCTGAGTCCACGCTGCCGTCCGCCTGGTATAGGCAGGTCTGGTACAGAGGGTCGTCCTCGGTGGCTGTGCTGAGAAAGCTGGCGCTGCTGCTGGTGCTGCCGGTCCCGCGCAGAGCTCTCTGGGCGGCAGGACTGGGAGCGCCGAGGCTGCCGTACACACCTGCCGACTCCAGGGACTCGTACACTGCAGCATCGCTCATCACTATGCCTACAGGAAAAGAAGCCCACATTTTTATCATTAAGACATGCAAACATTAGAAAACTGTGAGTGCAAACCATTTGTTGGTTTTCAAACATATTTTCAAATCATTTTTAAGAGGTTATCTGCAATGAAGCACAATTTAACCACACAATTCACTCCGAGACACATTAAAAGCCTTCAACGACCTACCGTGGACAAGCCTCTGCTCCTGCACCATCAACGATCGATATTCATCCCATTTCTCATGAAGGGTTTGCTACAAAAGAAGCGAGAGATATCTTACATTATTGTGACAGAAAAAAAATATGTACAGATACAATACCACGGGAGAGTCTGAAGTAAAAGAATCACGATAAAAATGCAACAAAGGTAGGGTATTATTATTTGAAAAGTAGTTTGATTACACATTACGGTACTCTATTTTTCAGCTCATCAGCATTTTCATATACTTAAAGGAGGTTAATAACATAAAAATTCTAAATGTGGTTAATTTTTGTTGTTGTCTCAAAAACTGATGATGAGGTATTGACAGCTGGTATCAAACGGAAAGACATCTGCGGATACTTGTATGTGTATGTGTGCCATAAAAGTATTGGATGTCAGCACCCAGCTCTATACAAAAGTGCAAAATGTGTGTGTGTTGGAATTTTGTCAAAATTAACAGAAAGATGACACTACTATGTGTAGCCTGGGGCATTCCCGAGTGCCATTACCTCTTATGTAATCTAAGAACATAAAGGAGTCTATAAACAGATGTTTGCTTTTTAGCGGAAAAAATATACATTTTAACTCAAGTGTGGCAAATGCAGTGTGTTCAGCAGCAGTTAATCTGTGTCCATAATCTTTAAAATGTTGGATTAGTATGTCAGAGAGCCGGCTGTGTTACAGGCAGCTCACTCGTGGATTAGAGCGGGACAGCTGCTGTAATCTTGGGGAAAGCTTGTTCACTCGAGCCACTTCGCAGGCAGCTTTTTAGCGGCCATGTGTGAGAATGTTGCCATGTCTGCAGTGGTCAGTGAGCAAACTGCTGATCCAACAGGTGGTTCTGCAGGGGGAGAC
>JAPQRN010001466.1:0-12215 GCA_037367275.1 Coranthus polyacanthus | reverse complement strand
GACAGAGTCACGATGACTCTGTCCGTGGTGCTGACACGTCACGTCACAAAGCAGAGGCGGAGACACGCACCAATATTACGACCTCAGTTCATTACATTTTTTTGTTTTACTTTATTCCTTCTTTGCATGTGATTGAATGACATTTATTTTTACACATTTGCTCAGCTACTCACACACATTACATGTCCTGTGACAGGTCTCCAGTAAGTTCACACAGATGTCTCCTGTTCATTGTAAAGTCAGTAGATGAGGTGATACGTTAGTTTTGGTAGATCAGTGTCTCATGTCTTATTTTCATTTTAAGTGACTTTAAAACTGATGAACGTCTAAATCTAAATGTGGGACATGGTCTCAGTATGTGGGTTAAACCTGGTTAAACTGGTTCAGACTAAACCTTTCATTCATCTTTCATTTAAACATGGAAAATATATAGAGGTGTCGGGCTCATTTTCAATGTAACCAACTAAAAGAAACATAATAAAATACACAATAATAAAACATTAAGAATAACTGAAGGTGTTAAAATACAAATCAACTGAATCAGCCAAAGCGAGAACAGCCAGAAGGAGAATGTGTTCAAATTAAAAATGTAAAATGCCCTCTGGCTGAAATGAAGTGAGTTTAAAATGTGTGTGTGTGAAGTTGCAGATGCACAGTGAATAAAACCTGATTCTACAAGCGGACCGGACCGGACCGGACCGGACCTAAACAGCAGCTGCTCCATGTGTCGCTCCTCAGTAAATCCACAGATAATTACCTGCATGTTGTGAGTGAAGCTTGATTGAAAGGCAGAGCAGACACTGATGTAAGTAAATGAGCATCTTAGTTCAGGTGGTTTTCACAGAGCAGCGTTCATCTACTCACGGACAGAACAACACCAGTGAGAATATTACACCAGCTTCCTATTGCTGTCTGTTAACTGACTTGTAAAATTAATCGCAGTGTGATGTTGGCTCATCATCCAAGTGAGGCAGCACAAGAGCCACAATATACACTATAGAGGTTTTGTCATTTCTTCTTGGAAAGATTTACTTCAAGCAGGACAGGAAATCAGCTCAGGTTTGACCACAGCAGCTTGAAGCTCAAAGGAACTGGTCGTGACAATATTCAGTATTGTGTGTCCTAGAAAAGAAAAACCTAAGGTGGAAGAAGGTCCATGAGGCAGGTGGATGATTGCACTGTTACTCCACTCTTTTGTCCAAATATGGTCACTTCTAGCTCCAAAACAGCCAAGATGGCGACGACCAATACACAAACTAGAGGCTTTGAAATGTCCGAAAACCACAGTGGCTCTGTCCACTTCTTATACAGAGTCTAGGACTTAGACAGACCAGTGAACAGTCCACTAGTCCTACTAGTTCCACTAGTCCAGTGTAGAGATGAAAAACCAGTCTGAATCCAGGATAACACAGGTCTTAGATCAGAGACCTTTCAGAGACCTAAAAGACAAGTTTGCTGTCGCTCCGGGACATAAATTACAAAAATACAAGATGAATTGACATAGTCTTTCAATGTCAAAATGATGTTGGATAAAAGCACTTTGCAGCTTTGTGACTAAAACCATAACAGTGGATTCTGTCATTGGTGATGACACACTAGTTTCCAAAACTTGTTCTTCATTCAATCTTCATCTTCTTGAACTTTCTTATTCTTTTTATTTTCATCATCACGAGGAGAAAATACCAAGTCGATCTGAGGAGACAAAATGTACTGATGTTTTTGATCAATGATAGACGTTATATCTAGATGTACGTCTACGTCTCATTGGTAATATATCGTCCCATATGAACACAGTCTTTGTCCACATTTGGTTTGGTCAGCCTAACTACGGATTCCCTGGAAGTCGAGTATTTCCATAGAGATGAGTTGGATAAATCTATGTTGTTGGATTCTGTTAAATGAAGTTTGTTCTCTTGTTTGGCTTCTACTTTTCATCCACTGACAGAAGCTTCTTGGGTAGAAACTCAAGCGCTAAATAACTAAAGCATGAAATGTGCTTAAATTCATTTCAGACACTTGTTGACTGACACGTCTCTCCGTGATTTGAGGGTGAGCTGAGGAGGTGGCATTCAGTCAGCGTGAAGGCCTGTACATCCACACTGATTGGCCCACTTCATGTGGAACCGCTCTTATAAATAATACAGCTGTGGTAATAACCAGCTGCTTCTGACCTCGTCTGTGGCCAGTAATGATTTCACCACCGCCTGTGATTGGCCCATGCATTATTAAACCACTTCCTTCTTCAGAGTTTAACCAAGACGGGGGTCTGTTTCAAGTCAAGTAGGATCTTGTTTATTCCAGCTTCACGTCTTCATTTACCTCGTTTCACATTATATAAAAATACCAGATGGCAGATGTAATGTGCTCCTTATCCTTCTACAGCTTTAGATTACAGGTTTTTTTAATCTCCAGATGTGTTGATTTTGAACGTTTGTGATAAACTGTTGGATGAAGTGTTTCCTTTATGGGTTGGGTTTCAAATTCTGCTCCTTCTTAATGGAAATAAATTCTTTAAAAACCCTGTTGGATTCACTGGAAAAAGCATCGTCACAAACGATGAAAACAGGTCTGTTTTACTTTTAATTCCTCACCTTTAGCTTTAGTTGAATAGTGAACCTGACTCCCACCCCACAGGATTCCTGAAACACACAAAGTTAACATAGATCTCACTTTGACTTCTTCATTTGTCCACTTTCAGAGGCCTGTGTCCAAACACTGAGCTGGTTCTTTATCATCATTTAAAGTTTGCCAGTTTGATGTAGTTTTTCATCCAGTAACATCTGACCTGAGCTGTTGATTGAGGAGCTGATCGACGTGAAAAGTCTAGTTTTAGTTTTCGTCTCTGGTCTGGATCATATGACGTTGTTTCAGACTCTTTTTGTTTCTGCTGTTCTTCATACATGGTGGTGTTTCGTTTCCATCTAATATGTCATTTTGTATTTGTTTCTTGTTTGTTTCTGTCTCATTGTTACACATGAACACACTCATAATTATTTTCGAAATCTGTTCCATTGCACCTGTTCACCAGCTTTTCCACGTCTCCCAAGCTGTAAAATTGAGGTTTTTGAGTTTTTAGTGTTTCCACTCAAATTGAAAATACAAATAAAAACACCGGCTGTTTCCTCCGACCGCTGTGCTCTGAAAGGTTCGGTTCGAGCAGGAATATGAACGATTTTAGGGAACGACATTTTAGTTTGAGGGCAGTTTGTGATTCCTGTGGGATTGGCTTTGCCCTTTTCCGGTGTCTCGCTGCCTGTCGCCCACAGCCTCCACACCTTCCCCCACGGCCGCCCACAGGACGACATCTGTCAACGCCGGGCCCACGGCTACTCCTAACAGAGCAGCCTGTCGCTGAACAAATGTGAACTCCCATGTGATGAAGTCATGTGGGGTTCACAGATCTGATGTGACTCTGGTCTGGACTCCGTTGTTGTGTTTTGTCTGCTCTTCACACCCACAGTCAGACTCATTCCTGGTGATTTTATACATGTTAAAAGATTTTTCTTCTGCGCCGGAATCCTGGCCATTAATCATTTAAAGTGAAACTAAACAGACCCTGTAAACTGACAGGTTTAATGTGATGAAACACATCAAGACTGGCGATAATACACTCACAAATATAGAAAAATCTGCATTTTGTAGCTGCTCAACTCTTCACTTTCTGTTTGAAAATGTTCTTGATCCTTCACACCTTGATGATGAAGCAGAGTCGAACATTTAATAAGACTATGAAATTTGTATTAAAAAAACTGAACGTTACCGTCCACCTGTCTGATTGTTTGAAATATCAAAACCAACACTGATGTTTCTTCAGATAAGTGAAGTTTACAGTTTGCATGTGAGGTAACATTAAAACATTAAAAAAAGGAGTTGTGGAAGATCCAGTCCACATCTGAGTAGCTTGTTTAAAGCCCAGTTGAAACCACTGAGGAAAACTGTGAATGAATCCATAAACGTGTTCAGTTAAATTACAGTCCGTCCTTGATCGTCTTGTCCAGCCTCTTGTTTTGTGCAAACATGACGCCGTTGGCTCTGGATGCAGGTTTTGGTCTGGTCTCTCCAGTCCAAGTATTGATAACCTTCTTTCAATGCACCAGGTTACATTTGCCAAAAGCTGCAGCTTGTTTATGGATCTCTGCAAGGTCAAGTTAATGAACAATCTCGTCCTCCTCATATATTAACGGCTTCTCTCTCCTCTGCACTAGACGGAGGCTTAAAGTGAGTAATTACAGACTGAGTTGTTTCCTGTTTGGTGGGGCATCTGGGTGACCTGATTGTCATCTTATTAACTTGTCCAGAAAGAGAAAAGTGGCAGAGGCAGAGATGGAGGTCGAGAACAACTGAGGCATCGAAAGGAAGTGGAGGAGGAAACAGGAAGGCAGTGGGATATCGGCCTGGAGAGAGAGATATATGAGGCGAATGCGTCTCAGAATAAAATCTATACGACTGCAGCCTGGAGTCACCGACAAAAGCCGAGATCGGAGACGAATCGGTGCTCGATCCTCTGAGTGACAGCAATCACTGAGTAAATTATTCAAAGACTCTGAGAGATGCATCGAGGTGTAGCAGGTTGAAGATCTGGACCCGTGTGCGAGTCCAGATCTTTTACATGTGTTTATGACCAGCAGCGACAGCAGTGACAAGGAGTAAAAGTGAAAAAGTCCAGGCTCTGAAATGTCCTCAGTGATCTTTGAAGGACATTTGTACCAGCAACATAAAAGACGCGACAGAAGGAAAATGACAAAATGACAATGAAAGTGACATAAAGATGCAACGGGAAAAAAACGATGTAAAAAAATTCAAACAACCTTAAAGGACAGAACAAGATGCATCGAGACAAAGAGTTAAAACATGAAGATACGAGTGAAGGAAACGAGGAGACGTTAAGCCTCCACAGCGTCCTGGCTTTGAAATGTGTTCACTTCACAGACTCTGAAAGCAAAGACGAAGCCATTTGTTCACAGAAACATGACCTTTTATCTGCATAAGCCTCTGTCACTACTGCGTGTGTCGACTTTTTAAATCCAGAGTTTTCTGCTTGTAATACATCCCCTCTGACTTTGACAAAACATTTGCTTCCACACTATCGGTCTTTCCGTGCTTTCTTCTGTTGCCAGTTTGCTCCCGTACGTCATCTCCCCTTTGTAGAGGATTAACTCCAACAATTTGAAGCTCACTCTCCTGTCGCAGAAGGTGGCTTTGAGATTGAAATGAGCCCTCGCCGGTTGAAGGGAGGGAATTAAAAAGAAGACGAAATGTAAACCTGAAGACACCTGAACAATCAAGTGTCTTTAGTGTTTGTTAAAAAGCATGAAGCGACGTGTGACCCGGCTCTTCTTCAGTATCGTTCTATAGTTCAAAGAGCGAAACCTCTCTTCAGCGACAGTATAATCAGTCAAATGTAGTTAAAGTGTGAAGTGTCAGTGTTCATTGTGCAGTAAAATGCTCCTTTTATATGATGTTTTTGAACTTTACTTTATAAACCACTGGTAGTTTAATCTACAGGAAAAACAGGCCTGTTTTCAGCTTTAAATGCAAAACTACAAATTTGAGCTTCTTGTACTTTTACTTGAGTATTTTCTATTTCCGCAGCTTTATACTTCTACTCCCCTTTTTACTGAGCTACATTTGTCGACAGTTTTAGTTCCTTCTACAGTTTTCCATCCTCTTCCTCTACCACGTCTCGTGGTTTTCAAATGTGTTGATTGTGAAGTACGTTTTGCTGATACTACTTCAGCGTGTGATATATAGGGACATCTAGTGGTGAAGTTGCAGATTGCAGCCTCAGAACCCTGAAGCCTCTTAAACCAGATGCATTCTGCAGCCCGTCGTTGTGTCACTCACGTTTTTTAAAATGTTATCTCAGATTCAAACCCACAAACTAATTCTCGTCTCGAGGTAGCGGTTTTAGACGTAAAACCTCCTTCAGAAAATGAACGAGGTTTGTCAGAGTGTGACCGGTGGACTGGACACCTCTGAGTAGAGGAGTTAATACTGATTCTGTTTTATTCAAGTTTCATGAAGCAGACACTCAAAAGATCTAAATGATAGACTCAAAAAGATCTGAAGTGGTGAGCTGAGCTGTTTTCACCTATAAAACGCAGATTTTTATTTATTTTTCCTTTTTTTAATTCTGGTTACATGTTTAACACGTTTTAGTGTTTCGGATGACTTGAATTGTTTCTAGATTGTTTTTAAAGATGTTCATGATTTGTCATTCATTTGACTTTTCACTAATTAACACACAGTGGTGTATTAATGATTTCCAAAGCTGTACATAACGGTTCTATAAGAAGTGTTTCGTATCCATTTCTCTGAGCTCAGCTGATTGATTTAAACCTGGAATTTGTTCTCGGGTCTAAGTGCATCATTTTTCATGTTTGTGCAGCCTCTCATCAGGGTTGTTGAGTAAGCGAGACGTAACCCGACACCAAACTAAGTAGGTCAGTGAAATTGATGGTCCGTCGTGTGGAGGTGACCTACATCAACACCTGAACGGAGCTCTGCTGTAGGTACAGACCGAACACAGAAGCACAGATACAGTAATGCTGACGTGATGCTTCCAGGTGGACGACGTCTGAGCAGATGTTCATGTGTCTGAATCATGTCAGTCGACAAACTCCTGTTCATTACATAGAGATCTGAGCAGAAGCTCTTTCAATTCTGATGATTTTATTCACATACACTGGCATTTGTGCAAGTTTACTTAACAGTATCCAGTGTCTTTAATGTCAAATTCTGTGATGTGAGGTTATCCAGAGTTGTTATAATAGCTATTAGTTTTCATTTTTATTTAGTCTTAATGAGTCCTACACACTGTGGTGTTAATTATTTACACTATGAATCATTATGTCCAAACATTTTCCAATTCGTCCATTATGTTAATAGCATCTCAGGAACAGTTTGACAGAAAGTCACAAAACTTGGCAGAAACGTTCACTTGGACTCAAGGATGAACTGGAGAAATATTGGTGGCCAAAGGTCAAAGGTCAAGGCCACTATGACCTCATGTCTGTCCATTGGAAGCAATATCTCAGGAACGCCTCGAGGGATTTCTTTCTAATTTGACACAAATGTTCACTTGGATTGAAAAATTCCCTCATTAGATTTTTGTCAAAGGTCAAAGGTCAAGGTCGTTGTGAGAACTGCATGAATGAATTATGACGCAGTGGAAGAATAGCATTGAACTCATGGTTCTCGTTTCTTAATGTATGAGTTAAAAGTAACTCCAATAAAATGACCTTTAGAAGCGTCAGAAATAATGAATAAATATTGCCTGAATTCCTGAAAATTGAGGAGGCGGCGCTGAACTGAAAAGTCAACTTTCATCATGTATCAAAAAAAGTAAAACATGAGGTCGACTAAAATGCTTTTCTGGTTGGTTTTGTCTCGTGTTTTCACATGAAGTTGAATGAGTTTTTATTGATGCGGCGACTGTTTCCTCTGTATGTATTTCTAATGTATTTAAAGTGTGAAAACCGTCCCTTCAGGTGAGAGGAGTTTGATCAAACATCCAGACACAGCTCTGTTGATATTCAGGACTAAACACCATCCGACTGCAGCGTCTCATCTGTCACACACTGATTGCTATTAGAGCTGTCTGAGAGCATCACGTCATTTAATTAGAGAAGCCCTCTGTCTGTCTGTCCTTCTGTCTGTGTCTGTCTCTATGTCCGTCCATCTATGTTTCCTCTGTGTCCGTCTCTTTCCTCTTCTCACTAAATCAGTCACGGCAGTTGATTTGTGAGAAAAGCCTCTCACGGTTTTCATCTTGATGCGTCTCATGTAATTAAAGCTTAAATTGTTTTGATGTCAGTGTAATCGCATTAATATGTTATTACAGGAGAAACCGGACGATTGTTTCACATCCACAACCTGTTTAACCAGGGTTAAACTACTGCTAAACTAGCAAACATACATTTAACTGGAATAAAATAAAAAAGACAGTTTTCAAAAACACTTAAACAAACCATCAGATTTACTTTAATAATTTTAAATATTTTCTACTGAAATTGTTTAACATTTAATCAGTAAATAAGTGAAATGTGTTTAATTCAACTTAATATTTGTTGAATTAAGCATTAATTCACGTCAGTCAGGTTTGTTTTTTATAGTTTTTATATAATGTCTTTGTTAATTATATTTTGATATCTATCAAACTTTGACCTACATTTAATAAAGTAATTTAATAAATATTTAGTACTACCTTTTGATGAACTTTTAAAAATGCATTTGAATTGTTTTAGTTTAAATCAATAATATTAGACTTGACCCGTTGTTTTTCTTACGTTGTTTGTTTTCATCTTGTTGCATCTTTTATGAAATTTAAAAGCACAAGTAACAGTTTCTTCAGCTTCTACTTAGGACCAAACATCAGCTTTTAAACTTGACATTCATCGTGACAGACTGTAAAATGACCCATCAGTATGTCCACTGTTACGCTGATGACACAGCTGTATTTATCTATGAAACAAATCAGTTCGTCAGACTTCACGCATGTCTCAAAGACATGAAGATGTGGATGACGTGTAATTTCCTAAATTCAGACACAACTGAAGTTAGAGTCTGATGAATCCACTCTGTAACGAGACAGATGATCTGACATTTATCGTGATAATTATCTATATTGACTGATGTGAACGGTATCATGATAATATTTTTGGTGGTATCGCCCACCTTTATTACCATCATCAGTGATCTTCCTCCTCCTCATTCAGCTGCTGTTTCTCTTTCTTCTGCTAAACGTATCTCTGCTCATTACAATGTAGTGAAATGTTTTGCCGCCTCAATCGATTCTTCTGTCTGCTCTCATTTATTTCACAAGGAAAGGATTTGGATTCTAAACAGCTTTAGGCTTTTCTCCTCCTCTTCCTCCACCTGCTCTTTGTGCTTTTTGATGAAGAGCTTGTATAAATAAGACACAAACTCACACTGATGTGCGACAGTTTAAACTCAGAGTGGCGACGATGTAAAGATGTCAACAGACGAAGTGTTTCACAACATGTAAACGTGACACATTTTAGCAAAACTACCATAAAACTACGACGGTGAATTAAAGCCACTTTAAGTAAAGAAACATTTTTTTCGAGTGGGAGGATGGAGTAAGTTTGGAGTAGTTTTGAGGGAAAAACTCAACTTTCTCCTGATGAAGGTGGTAGAACTTCGACATCGACAACGCTCTCGCCACATAAAGCTGTAAAGCGTTTCGTTTCCTGAGGCTCCGGGGACGTGAATCTTCCATTTCTTTTCATTTTCATCAGGTCAGAGGTCACAGGGGAATGATGATGTAAATTCAGATGCGAGTTCGCTGCAAAGACGCTGAACAACAAGACGGCTCATTGTCATTTCCTGTTTCGGGGTCACATGGTTTCTCCACTGCCCCGCCCCTTTAGGAGGCAGATCCTTTCCCATTCATTCATTCGTTCATTCATTTATTCAAGACAAATGAAAATGATTTACAGATTATGATCATATATCACACATGTAGCTGAAGCAGCTACTGCCACGTTAGTGTGGATCAGTTTACGTCCCTTTATCAGTGTGACAGTAGTAGGTACGTAGTTGGACATTTTCAACACTCGTAGCAGAAGAAATGAACAAGCCATCGTTAAGACGAGATTAAATCAGCCTCATCTTTGACAATGAAGAATTTCTTATGGCTCAGCTCCCAAACAGCATTTAAACAAACAATGTAAAATATGTACAACTGTCTGTACTTCAGTGTTAGAGGAGAGATTCTCCACCGATAGAAGCTACCGTATGGAAACATCCAGAAGAGCAGCTCTACTGACAATTCACAGTTTTTAATGATTAAATACTGTGGTGAGAGCAAGTGTCCAAAACTTCTGTCCTGTCCACACTAATACAGATATAACAGTATTTCACAAAATGAACATTGTTCTCTACATTTGTTCCTCTCATCCACATGTAAACCGTGTTTTATGTCATTAAAACTGAGACTTTTAAAACTCCTTCCAAAGTGAAGATGTATCCATGTGGAGAATGAGGAGATGTCAGTTCAGTCTGTTGTGTCTTTGTGTGATGAACATGTACCTGTGTATGTCTGTGTGTGAAGCAGATCTATATGATCTATAGGTCATACATGTGTAGAAGTCATGTATGACCTGCAGTAGATCGAGGTCAGAGATGGACACATGTACCAGTGTTGAAATCTATGGAATATAAAGAATACACTACAACAACACAAACCAACACTTTGAAGTTCATGACAGACTGAAGCCTCTGCGTCTGCTGTGTTTGGTATGATCTGAAGGTCCACAGTGTCCACAGAGTCCAACAACAAATATGGTTTGTCTCCGCATTTGGACACGTTTGGAATTGCTTTTGCATTCTAGTGTGAACAGAGACATTGTGGAAGACGAAGTTCGTGTGGACAGAGGTTTTTTTTTTTTAAATGGAGGAGGAAAATATCCGTTTAGAACAATATCAGTATTAGTGTGAACAGGGTGTAAGTATTCACGGCTTCAACACATGTTAAATTGACCATGTTGACGTCATGTGGGATCAGTGTTTTTTCGTTCTCTTTCACTATTATTGTAAAATAACACATGGGAACATCACATAGACTTACATTCATTTCCTGCAGACTTACCTTAACCTAAAATTCAATGATTTTACATTAGAGGGTCCATCATCTCCCAGCGTTATGGCCCCACAAATATAGAAACACACAGACAAACCCACAGACATTTGAATATCTTAAGTAGACAAACTGGCTGTCCTGCATTAATCGAGTGTAGAAATTGGATGCCATTCGTGACAGCGCTGTCGTGGTGTGAGTCTGTATGTAAATGACTTCTCACACTCGGGAGTAAATTGAACGCGGCTGCAGACGGAGAATCAACCGGAGCAGTGACAAAACCGAGCAGGAGGAAACAGACAGGGAGGCCCTAATGGGGGAACAAACAAATACACAGCCAGGGTTTCTCATAAACTTTGACTGACTGCCGCATTTTCTCATTTGTGCTCGGCTTTTATTAGCTGCACAGTAGGCGGCGGCGGATCGCGACAATATTCACTTACAAACAGTGTCGAGCAGCTCCTCCATTTACATACTGGACTGTTTGTACCTCTTTTCAAAGGGGAGATTCACGTACTCTTTCTTTTGCTCATTTCTGTAATCAGATAAACCCGCGGTACAGAACAGTGTTAGTGTTGTTACAGTGTCTGGATTCCTGCTGCTGTGGCGTCTTTGATTGAGGAGATGAAAACGAATGGCTTCATTTGTCGACACATGGTACACGTCTGTCTTCTGTCAAATAAGAAACATAATTCAAAATATATTTAATCACATCATCTCTGCTTCTTTAAACACTAATTTACAACAGTTACCTGTCCATAGGAGGCATTTTTAGAAAAGAGAAAAAGGAAAACAAAAATTGAAAACACAATCCAGGTACAATCTACACAGTCTGACAACAGTGTTTTCTTCTTTTCATCCCTTTTCAAATAATTTTTCATTAGTTTGCAGAGTTTTAATATTTTTTCCTCTTTATCCTCCCTCATCTTGTCAAGCTAAGCTATGTTAGTCTTCTTCTGCCTTCAACCTTTTCAAAAGGACTTTTACATTTGTGATATTTTATTTCTTGAAAAAACATATTTTTCCGGTTGTGAACAGATTGGTAACAGACGTGCACATGGGAGGAGTTTGGCGGTCCGTTTTAACTCAAACTGTGATCTTTTCCTGAACCTACTTAAATGAACTACCTAAACTTAATCAAACTATGACTGAAAACTGAAAACACGTCATTGTTTCCCTCCTGCAGGACGACAACCTCTGGACTTTTGCACAACGTGCTGCCATCTGCTGGTGTAAAACCGGAACAACAAAAAAACTGAAAGATAAATTTATACCCAGCCAAAATACTGTATGAAACAAATGGACAAAGAAGAAAACCAAAGACATTTTCTCTGTAATTTGAGTTTATTTTAGTCCGTTTTGTAAATGTGTGTGTGTGTAGTCAAGTTTTCCTTATTTTAAGGGGATATAAATCTGTTCACATTGATCTGATTAGGACTTGTTTTAAAGTTATCTTATGGTTAGAGTTCGTTAAATCTCTAGGAAATGTATATAACTCAATGTGATGTCCCCTGAAGACAAGGTAATCCAACAAATACGTGTGTGTGTGTCTGTGTGTGTCTGTGTGTGTGTGTGTGTGTGTGTGTGTGTGTGTCTGTGTGTGTCTGTGTGTGTG
>JAPQRN010001465.1:0-12217 GCA_037367275.1 Coranthus polyacanthus | reverse complement strand
CATTACATGTTACTAACTTTGTGTCTTCCCCTTCCCGTAGTTTTGTGCTTTTTCCTCTCTGTCCTCTCTCTTCCTACAGGCATCTCTGGATCTGTCTGGAGCTGTGCATTCCTGGTGTGTGTTTCTCGACTATATCCTGTCCAGTGTTTCCTCCAATGTCTGTCGTTTGTTTTCTCTCTATCGTCCCGTCTGTGTAAATGTTGTGTCATGCTGAGCGTTTCCACGGTTTACCATTGTCTGTACATACAACACCTATTGCACTGTCTGTCCATCCTGGAAGAGGGATCCTCCTCTGTGTCTCTTCCTGAGGTTTCTACCATTTTTCCCAGATGGGTTTTTTGTGCAGTTTTTCCACACTCAAACTGAGGGTCTAAGGACAGAGACAGACTGAAAGGCCTTTTGAGGCAAATCTTGATTTGTGATATTGGGCTATATAAATAAAACTTAATTGAATTGGGGAACCCCAAGTAGGAACTACTGTAAGAAACAGCAATCACAGTAAAATATTAACTTATTTCTTTTCAAAATATCATCAGTTATGCAATTAATGTCATGTGAAACAATAAACAACTAATTTCTGTTTTTACATTTGGAAAGTTATTGTCAATTGCATATTATTAGTGAATATAAAAAGTCTACACACCCCTGTTCAAATGCCAGGTTTTTGTGATGTAAAAAAAAATGACACCAAGATAAATAATTGCACAACTTTTTCCACCTTTAATGTGACCTATATCCTGTACAACGCAATTGAAAAACAAACTGAAACCTTTAAAGGTGAAAAATTAAATACTTAAAATAACCTGGTAGCATAAATATGCACACCCTTAAACTAATACTTTGTTGCAGCACTCTTTTTGGGGAGGAGTCTATCAGCGCGGAACATCTTGATGTGGCAATATTTGCCCACTCTTCTACGCAAAACTGCTCCAAATCTGACAGATTGTGAGGGCATCTCCTGTGCATAGCCCTCTTCAGATCACCCCACAGATGTTTAATCAAATTCAGGTCTGGACTCTGGCTGGGCCATTCCAAAACCTCAATCTTATTCTGGTGAAGCCATTCTTTTGTTGATTTGGATGTGTGCTTTGGGTCATTGTTGTACTGAAAGATGAAGTTCCGCTTCATCTTCAGCCTTCTAACAAAAGCCTGAAGGTTTTGTGCCAACACTGACTGGTATTTGGAACTGTTGATAATTCCCTCCACCCTGACTAAGGCCCCAGTTCTAGCTGAAGAAAAACAGCCCCAAAGCATGATGCTGCCACTGTAGTTATGGTGTACTTTTGATGATGAGCAGTGTTGTTTTTGCACCAAATATACCTTTTGGAATTATGGCCATGGTTTCATTGGACCATAACACATTTTCCCACATGCGTTTGGGAGATTTCAAATGTCTTTTTGCAAAATGAAGCCGGGCTTGGATGTTTTTCTTCGTGAGATAAGGCTTCTGTCTTGCCACCCTACCACATAGCCCAGACATATGAAGAAGACAGGAGATTGTTGTCACATGTACTACACAGCCAGTACTTGCCAGAAATTCCTGCAGCTCCTTCAATGTTGCTGTCGGCATCTTGGCAGCCTCCCTGACCAGTTTTCTTCTCGTCTTATCATCAATTTTGGATGGACGTCCTGTTCTTGGTAATGTCACTGTTGTGCCATATTTTCTCCACTTGATGATGAGTGTCTTCACTGTATTCCATGTTATTTTTAATTCCTTGTAAATTCTTTTGTACCCTTCACCTGACTGATATGTTTGAACAATGAGATCCCTCTGACGCTTTCAAAGCTCTCTTTGGACCATGGCTTGTGCTGGAAGATGTGGCTACAAAATGTCAGGAAAAGCCTACTAGAACAGCTGAACTTTATTTGGGGTTAATCAGAGGCACTTCAAATGGTGACAGGTGTGTGCTGACTGAATTTTTAATTTTGAATGTAATTGGTTAAATCCAAACACAGCCACATCCCCAGTTATAAGAGGGTGCGCACACTTGTGCAACCTCATTATCTCAGTTTTTTATTTTTATTTCACCTCCCTGAAAGATTTCTGTGTATTTTTCATTTGTATTGTACAGGTTATAGGTCACATTAAAGGTGGAAAAAGTTGTGAAATTCTTTATCTTGGTGTCATTTTTTTACATCACAAAAACCTGGCATTTGAACAGGGGTGTGTAGACTTTTTATATCCACTGTAT
This sequence comes from Coranthus polyacanthus, assembly GCA_037367275.1. Lineage (NCBI taxonomy): Eukaryota > Metazoa > Chordata > Actinopteri > Kurtiformes > Apogonidae > Coranthus > Coranthus polyacanthus. The sequence goes on along the minus strand of JAPQRN010001465.1, from coordinate 10,025 downwards.
ATGTTTTTCTCTAATATAAATTGCAGTCTTTATTATGTACAATCCAAATTAGTACTTGAAAGCTTATTTACCATCATTTGAGTGTGGAATCATAGTTTTTCAAAATTTCAAGTAAACATGATTTTATAAATGACATAGGGTCATTTAATAACAACTCACATGGACCTCCCAGTTCATGACCTTGATTTCCTTGAAAAAAATAATGTGAAAACTTTATGAGACCTACTGAGAGCTACTTTCTACTATTCTTTTTTTGTAGTGATTTTTTTAGGTTTGGCTTGAAACTGGAGAACCATGTGCAAAGATGAATAGCAGAAAATACCTAAATCCAAGTGTGCAAACTTTGTGGCATCATATACATGAAGACCTGAGGCTGTAATTGCTGCCAAAGGTGCCTCAACCAAGTACTGACTAAAGGGTCTGAATACTTATGTAAATGCAATATTTCAGTTTTTTATTTTTTATAAATAAACAAAAGAATAAAAAATCTGCTTTCACTTCACCTGTGTTGAATATTATTATTTTATTTAAGGAAAAAGAATCTGATCCAATATAGTTTCAAATAAGACTATGACATTGCAAACTGTGGAAAAATTTAAGGGGTCTGAAAACTTTCTGGAGGCACTGTACCTCTGGGGTCTGCAACCACCAACCTTCCAGTTTGTGGACAACCTCCTCCTTAGACATCTGTGTTAAGAGACTGCAGATGTTTTACCAGTCACTGGTGGCAAATGTGCTTTTTTGCTTGGGAGACAACATGAAAAACAAGGATTCCAGACAAACTGGTGGAAAAAGTTGGCTCAGTGAATGGAAGGAAGCTGGGAATGTGGTGAAGAGATTGACTCTGAATAAGGTGGAGGACATCGTGGATAATTTGCATTGTTTTCCGCCTTACAAGACATACCCGAATGCAACGACTTTAGACCTTCTCACTCAGGCTATTTCCATGTGCTCCATTCACACCAGACTACACAGGAGTTATCAACAAGGGGAATCAATCATAAGATAAAAATCCATGTCACAACATGCACTAGTGGTTAATACGTGAGAAAAACTCAAATCTGAATGAACTACTTTTTTCACTGGCAGTGGTGTAGGCAGAAATCATAGTGGAGAGTTGGCCCAGAGAAAATCAGGCAGGTCTAGCCTGTTCAAGACCGATCAGGTTTAAGTTCTGAAATGTATATTTCACCAAAATAATGCATAACAAATATGTAAAAAACAGAATAAATGTAATGTAATAATAACTGAAGTAAAACAAATAACTTAGTCCAAGAGCCAAAAAAACTCACAAGGGCTTATCAAGTGGCCCTCCTAATGTGACAGACAAATAAAACCATGCCAACAACTTTGTTACACAGCTAAAGACAAAGCAATTACTGAAATTATTTCATAATAGTCCACCAATTCAGTCAGTTCTCTTTCAAAGGAGAGCAGAGACAAACAGTTAATTTTGTTTGTCACCACTCGTCCTGATGCCAGTTTTTATCTGTTTATTTTTGTTTTACAGTTGAAAAGAGTTATTCAACATTACAGCTGGCTAGGTTTAAGGTGATGAGGACATGACACAAATTGGTGCATAAAAATTCACCAAAGTGTTCTCTACATTTCTTGTAAGGAGGAACCCCACACCTCAGCTTAATACTCCCCTAGTCTGGCTCGATGGAAGTACTCTGCCGGAATAAGGGTCAATACTCCCGTTGCGCAGTGGCCATATTGTCATTCTCCTTCCTTCAGCTCTGAAAAGTCCCACTCGCTACGTGAAAGAACAACAACCTCTGAGCTGCAACTACACTCTGAAAATGGCCATTTTTTACCATTTTATGTGCCATTCTCGTTTGTAGGGATTTAGACATTTTAATACCATGACATGCTTCCTCATGGGCCACCAGAACAACTTCTCTCCTAACACTATTTTGCAAATACTGTTGCAGCATTCTGGGCCCAGCACCGATCAAAAACTAGCTAAACAACCCAAGAGAGAGATCAGTGAATGAGGACAGCCCATTCTCTATACTTTTACCCCTATTCCAGAATGATAGTGGAGGATCCCAGACCTATCTACAACACTTTCACAGTGCTAATGAAGTGCAGAGATAGGTCTGGCTATGTGAGACTAATGTTTCCCTGCAATGTTCAAATTAAACCTACACCCATGTCTTCCGAAATCTTTTGTTGTTTTATCTCTATGAAAATGAGCAAAGTTTAACAACTGAGTGTGACACTTGTGAGACAATAGATTGCAGAGGGCAGCTGGTGATTTTCTACTTAGGAAACACTGTCAAAATGCCTCTGATTTGAATCGTTTAACATCGCTCTAATCAATCAATTCTAAGAATGACAGGCAGCTATTATCAAGTAACAACAGATACTGTTCATAAGATGGAAAATACAAGAAATTTAACACTTGGGACTTGGGAACCTTTGTTACTGCTGTATTTATACAGTTGAACCATGTGTCTGAACACTCATAGATAAAAAAAAAACAGTTGAAAGCAACAGTTACACAAATGTTCTGATAACTATACATTAAGTATGTTAATGATTCTGTCCCAGGTTACAGTAAAGTTCTGTAACTCACCCACATTGATCGACGTCTTTAGTGACATTTCCCTGGTCCTTTGTGACTCATTAATCCAATAATGTTAAGATAACAACTGTAATGTTAACGTCGAGCCACCGCAGTGTTGTATGTTTGTTAAATGAATCCACAGCTGTCATTTGTCATCTGCAGTAGCTGCTACTTCTGCCTCATTAAGAGGAAAAACTTTCAGTTCAGTTGAAAAACAGATCCTCATAACACAAGAATCATGTCCAACATATGCTGTGATTTTCTGTTATACTTTTCTTTGTAATATTGCCTAAACTAGCACAATTCAGGGTTTATTGTATCTCCTCCATTCTGCTGTTGACTTCTGCTTAAATTCCAGCATCACCAGAATCACATGGTTGCAAACAAGCTATTATGTACAATGCACCATTGTGTTTTTGACACAATACACACAAAATCCTCTCTTTGCTCCTAATATCAAAAATGGGTTCTTTACATTGTCTCTTTTACACTTTCAGCCATCACCCTTCTCTTCAGATGCACGATCTGCTCTTTCTCACACACACTCATCTGACTTGTAACTCACACACATAAACACATTTGGCCCATGTGGTAGAGCCCAGCAGCAAAGAACATGTGGTAGTGGAAACTCAGCAAAACAGCTACAGGGTAATAAGTACAGAGTAGTGTGTGTCTGTGTCTCTGTGTGTGATGTATGTAGCAGTAGAACTGTTTTTAGAAAATTAACAAATGTCAATAAGCAAATGACAATGACAGTGTTTACACTTGTCTGTGGGTGTGTAAGGTTTTTGTATGAATATTGTAAATTCACTGGGATGCTTGTGCAGCCTGCCAGTCATTATCATGCCATATTACTCATGTAAATCGTGATATACCTTCATGTCACAACTCACCTCCCAAAAAAAGCTGCAGTGACATCAGCAAGTTGGATGATGTCATCAGAGGTGACGTCACGTATCTCCTAGCATACCAATCTGGAGTATTAGCATTATATACAAGGATCCAGTGGTCTAATTATAGCAACAGCAATACTGTGCTGCGCTTCCACTTCAGAGTGTTCAGTGCAAATTAGGACTCTGTATGTGTGTGTATGTTTGTGTGTGAACTCTTGTACTTCTATCTTTGTGAGGACCAAATTTTAAACATTGAGAGTGAGGACATTTGGTCTGGTACTCACTCCTTAAGCCTAGACCACTATTGTCGGTGATTTTCACCTAAGCAAATGTATTTACATGATTTTCAATATGTTGCGTTTGTTGTCATGGGTCCCTGAGTAGCTTCATCATTGTCTTTGAAGGTGTGGGTGTTTCCCTACCCCAAAGCCCACTTTTTCCTACATTCATGCTTTCGGGTGATTTTCACCTGGCAATAGTGAAAGAGGGTAAAGTATGTTTTGGGTGGATTGTTGTTAGTGTATAAAATCAGGCGATCTTGCCACATGTCAAGGGTGACAACATTCAGGCTCACCATATTTACTGTCCCTCATCAACTACAGCTGTCATCCTGTCGCAGGATTAGTGTCTCTGGCATCCCAGCTAGTCAGTAACACATAGGTAAGGTTTGTTTAACTTGGCACTTGTTAGCTGATTAGATCTCTTTTTTTAGCCAAAAGCTACATTATGTAGCTGGTGTGATAAACTTGTGGATCATTCACAATGAGAGTGCGATGAAGAGAGGTGACAACCAAATGCAGAGGAGGCCTTATTATGCAGGCTTTGGCACTGGCACTCATCAAACCATGGGCAGAGCAGAGGCTCTCCTCTTCAAATCTGAGTGCTGAGCTGTAGCGTGCTTGACATCCCTACCCCTGGCACTCTTGCAGATGAGGCAGGACCAGTGGCAGCAGAAAGCAATAGTCCCTTAGTGAGGTGTGCTGACTGCCCCGCAGGCTCGGACAGGAAGACACGACACAGGTGCCGTGTCTGCCGTCGACCGGTGTGTCCATGCCATTACTACCCTGCATTTACTGACTGCATGTAAGGAATAGGTAAGTAAGAGTGTCTAGAATTTGCATGCTATCCTTATTTAGTGCAGTGGTTATGTATAAATATCACAAAGTGGTGATTTAAAAGGGAATTCATATGGTGAAAACAATATTTTAGTCAATTGGCCATTTTTACCCACTCAAAAAATGCAATTTTTTGTTCCTCTCTCCTGCAGCTGTTCACGTGTCAAAGAGTCTGTGCCTTCACCAGGGAAGTCTCAGATGTACCAGGAATGGGTGGACCAAAGACCAAGTTTCCAGTATCATTTATTTTTTTAGGAATTTTTTGTTCTCGAATTCCTAATTTTTCAATAATTTTGGAGCATTCCCTCCTCCCATGACATTTTTTTTTCATTTTGTTAGACATGCCCCAGTTGAAAATAAAAGAAAGCCACTCTAATTTGTCATGGGTTGTCATATTTTGATTTATTTTTATGACAAGTACTTTTTGTTGGGTATATTATATCGGGTAAAAATCACTCGGCGATAGTGATGGTGTTACTTTTTATAGCAAAAATGTTCTAGGGTTAAGCAGGCTGTTGTAGAGTTTGCATTAAAATGTGTAATTCCCTGGGTGAAAGTGCTGTAACACATTTAGCAATGTACTGAAACTAATTACAGTTTTATAGCTCTCTTAAATACTTTTTATATTATTTTCTATCTTCCCTTATTGTTCACAATATCACATGGACAGCCTACTATGTAAATGTAGCTCCATGTTACCTAGTAACCCTATAAAACCTAAGCCATTTAGATATTCAGGTCCAGAATTCAGATTAGCATAAGAATTAGGATTAAGAGTTAGGGTTAGGCTATTCACATTAGTGGCCTCCAGACTAGGGACTGTGTTGCCCATGGTTTTAGTGGAATTGGTTTTGTGTCTCATTGGTGGTTGCAGGCCATTTTCAGTAAATTATGAAAGCATGCCTTGTCAGTTCATATGTACTATAACAGCTTCTTCTGATATTCCAAATAAATTAACATGAGTGGAGAAAATTCTGTCCCTTCTACCACCTGCTCTCGGTTACCAGCAGGGCCTCATCCTGATGCAACTATCACGACAATGCACCACTCCTGTGATTACCTATAACAATAAAAGCCATATACGCTGCGTGACTAATTTTAGTCAGTCAGGGTAGAGGTAAATTAATACATTTAGTTATGTATATTTACGTTACCTCACAAATGTCTATTATTCAGTACACCTCATTCTAGTCACCTGCGTAAAAGACAAAAATGACATGATAGACACAACAAGATGAAAACAATGTAAAAGACAAAAATTGTGTAATTTAGTAAATTTTGGTCCCGAGGAGACACAATAGTTATCTGTGGGTTTCTAGCTGAAAAAGTTTGGGAACCACTGTTCTAAATGATTCAAAGCTACAGTAGAAAACTGTATATCTAGAGCACCAAAATACTAGGTTATGTTAAAGGTAAACAATAGGTGGTTTTGCAACACAAGAACCTGTTGAACAAAGTCCTCATTTTGTTTGCGTTCGTACTGCAGCAACTAGGGACTATTTTAGTTCTTAGAATGCTGTTTTAAGGGTGTTTTAGCTCCTATTTCAGGGTAGGCCCAATTTTCAGCACAAGTGGAACTAAAAGTGATGTAGTGTATGCTGATTAGTCCAGGCACAAGCATCTGTTGACTGCATCACCGGAAGCCACCATGTTTAAATACCTTTTACTAAATAGTAAAACAGCAAAGTAAACAACAGCATCAAAAACACAAATTAGCCTTAAAGGGGTTATATGAAGTATTTCGTATCCAAACTATCAAAAGCAGGGGGAGGTCACCTAACAGTACAAATAAAATGACCTACAAATTAATGCTACGTCTCCACAGACAGTATCACTTACTGAATATAGTCTGAAACTCATTGTTTACATACATCTGTATTATGCTATCATCAAGTTTTCTCTGTCAAACAAGAACACAGGCGGTCAAATAACACTATCTTATGATCTTCATGTACTGCGTCAGCCAATAGTTTACATTATAGCTCTCTTAGCTTAGCTCTATTTTTAGACAGAAAACAGCCACAGTAAAACCACTAATCACCTCTGTTTTCTGTACAATTTGTGTTCACTATTCCCTCTAGTTGTCACATGCATTCAAAGTGACCCCCTGGCCCGTGGCTATGAATAATTTCAGTGCACATTTCTGCAACCCAGAACATTTGCATCTTTGGCATGAAGTCAGAATGTTTTATTCTAAGGACTCTAATGATACTTTTAGGTCGTTTTTTTAATATTTTAAAGTTGACATACTACACATAGCTCCTTTAAAATGGAGTAAAACACAGAGAAATGGACCAACAGTGAAATCCAGGCTTTATGGAGCCAATATAAGAATGAGGATATACAACAAGATTTAGACACTTTGAAGCAAAATATTAAAATCGTCCTTTCATTTCAATTAACTAAGCTTAGGCATCCACTACAGTGTGAAGCAAGTCAGAAAAGAAGCAAGATTACAAAAAAAACAAAGCACAAAACAAAGAAAATCACAACAACCAAAGTGGATTGGGTTGAAAAATAAACAATCAGTATGCTATATAGGATGCTATCCTTTGCCACAAATCAGCAGGCACAAAGGGTTCAGCAGTCTGGCAGGGGTAGCTGCAGTCAACCGGGGGAAGCTTCGGCATGAAGTGATGGCTTCTTGGATACTTCGCAACATCTGAAGAAAATGCTTAATGGCAGCAGTGGAAGAAGTAGTAAGTAGCTCTGTCATGTTAAGGTCAATCAGCCTAATGTAGCCTGCTTATAATATGAAAAGTTGCCTAAAGCTAGTCACTGTGAGGTAAAATGGTCTATATCAGTGTTTTATAATAATAAAACATTATGATGTTTTTGGATTCTTTTTACTGTTGCATTCATGTGTATGTTGCATGTTACTGCTGTACAATGTTCAAGGTTGAGCTCATTTGAACAACTTTATATACAGTTGGTAGTTTAATCTACAAAAATGAATCCTAACCTGTGTGTGAGAGTTATGCCAACTGTCAGCCACATTATATCATATTCATGGTTTCTACTGCTGGTGGAATGTAAACAGAAAAAAGGCCATGGCAAAAGTTAGGGCTCCCCAGCCATTGAAGGTCTGTGGTTCTTGGGGCCACTCCGCAGTGGGTAGTTCCTATCAGAAAGTCCCCAGAACTGTTTGGTCCCAAAGCACCTTATGTAACATTTCTTCCTTGTAGTTTGTAAACAGACCATTCAAACTCCACCCCTCCTCTCTGTTCAACAAATGAGTGAGAGAAGGTGGTGGTCAAGCAAGCTAGAGTCGATAAGAATATCGAGTGGCACTAACGAGAAAAAAAAGCAGATTGTTTCACAGCGGTTATGTTCTAAATCACATGCCCACACCATCGCATAACTCTATGGGAAGGTTTTAATGGGAAATACAACTGAAGCACACTCTTTCTCCTGTCTGTGCTTTGCCTGAGATTTGTATCTCAGACAGAACTACACCACACTAAGAGCAGTGCAGTAAGTTAGAAGAGAAGAATGAACCAAAGTCTCTACATTTTTATATTGTTCCATGTTGTTATTGGCTAAAGGTAACTCATTGCCCAAAGGTTGACACCCAGAAATGTCCCAAACACAGCAAAACAAGAGGAAAATAGAAAATACAGGCAGAGGACAGAGTCGTTGCAAATAAATACACCACCAGAAGTGATGATTGAGAGGGATTATTATTGTATTAGTCTACATATTGTTTTGTTAGGGAAATTTTACATAAATTGCCTTTAAGAAGGTAGAAGGTAGAAGAGTGTGTAAGGTGTGTGAAAATACATAACACACATGGAAATGGAAATGATGTGAACAATCAAATAAAACTTGACCAAGACACATGCAAAGAGCTAAAACAGAGCACAAACAAAGCAAGGCAGTACTGTTAGAAGTGCAACACTGACCATGTTGTACATTTTCTTTCCATACTAAATACTAAAGCAATTTTTAACATGGAAACTGCATTCTAATGTAATGTCAGTTCAAATTTCAGTTGATTGTGCCCTCAGTATTAAATTGGTACACCAGAAAGCAAGCATCTGCAAGCAAGTTTTCTATATTGTGCTTTAGTGAGGATCGGGGTGGTGGTTCTGTCCTCTCTCTATGGCTCCAGTGCTGTGGCTCATAGTACAACTGCTGCAGGAGGAGGGCTGACTGCTCGCCCTTACATAACCACATGTACAAATTCACCCAGAGACAGAAGAGTGGGGGCTCACAGAATAATAGACTCAGCAACAGAGACTGAAAAACCCATTGCGGAAGCTAGAGGGTGTTTAGAGAATCCAAAATGATAACCAATTGACAACTTTGATTGTTTAAGTTGTTATACATGGTCTAAATGGTAGAGGTCAATAAATGTGAAATTTGTTGCTGCTTCCAGTTGTCTTCTTTTGATGTCATATAATATAATACACAGTTCTGGTGCTAGGTGTCTATCAAAACAATAACAGAAGACCAAAATTGCTGCAAGATCCACCACTGCTATTATGACCTTTCACAATGAAAGTTCTAAACATATACACTACATGACTGACCTTAGTCACTCAGAGCATTTCACTAAGAGGCAACTAGCTTACAGTCTTATTCACATTCCATATATTGACATATATGCACATTATATCCTTTAATTCTAGTAAAGTAGCCACATGTCAGGCATTAATGATAACGGGATATGACGCCATTGGCACGTGACCAAATTTCATGGTGAATAAATCAGATTTCTCTGAATTTGAACATCATTGAAAGCATTTGATACTGTATGAATTGAGTAGACAAGTCATCAAAATATAAAATACAGGTCTAGACGTTTTTAGCATTTTAATGCAGAAATGCTGCAAACTGTGCAATTAACAAATAAATGCACACTCAATTCCCAAATCAATTCAGTTCAACAAAAAACATGCTATTTGTTGCCATTCACTCAAAAACCGGGTCAGAAAACAGTGCTTCATTGCTGTGCCAAGAATGTTATGTTTCTATGGGCATAAACTAAAAGGGGATTGGGGTGTCAGACTCGAAAACAAGGTGTGATCCCAAATGTAACTCGGAACACAAGGAATTAGCTGACAGGGATTTTATTTAACAAACAGTAAATCAGAGGCAGGAAAGGCTTGGGTTGTCGGTCAGAACGGAGAAATCCATCTCCTCTGCATTTCCCAGAGAACCGTCCCTTTCATCCCAGACCTCCCCTTCACTCTCCTCATCCTTGGATTCCCAGGGAGCAGCAGCAGGGAGATTGGCCGGCGTGGGTTGTAACGACTTTATGCACTTTTTTACAAATAAAATAATTACTATTCGGGAAAAAATTCATAACGTCCTTCCGCCTACCTTCATAGATGTATCTTCAAACACAATAAGTCCAAAATTTCCCTTTCAATATCTAGACTCGTTCTCTCCTATAGAGCTATCAGAGCTAACCTCAGCAATTACTTCATCCAATCCATCCAC
>JAPQRN010001464.1:0-12218 GCA_037367275.1 Coranthus polyacanthus | reverse complement strand
TTTTTTTTTCTTTTAATTTGTTAGCCCCACTCCCATCAGTTACTAGTAACAGAACTGTGTCCATGTTTCATCTATTAAAAGTGTATTATTATTATCAGTGAATCCAAACTACTGCACAGCCTCCAAAGGAGAGAAATGTTACCGAGAAGTGGATGGATTTTACTTTTGGAGACTTATTTTGACTTATCTTCATTGGATGTGTACAGCACATTAGGACGCTTTTCAATTCAAAGTGCTGTGAGCGCAGCGACAAAAAACGTCATGCATCGAGGGTGCTGAGCGCTGTAAACGCTGAACTTCATAGGATTTCAGTGGAAAATAGACGCAGCCAGTACAAAAAAGGCTGTCTGTGGACACAGGCCCGAATAACTGATAACTGTTGACACCTGTTGAAAATTCTGCTGTTGCTAATAGTTGCTAAGGGATCTGAGGTTAGCCAATCAGAACGTTTGCTGATGAAAAGTGGGAGGTGACGTTATCCTCCCAGTGCAATATGAGCTGTTTGTGGCAGTGAAGGAAAATCAAATCTATACTCTTTTTTTGTCAACACCATGACAGAAGTCTTTAATATACACATATGCATGGCATAGATAGAACTTGAAGTGTTAAGATATGGGACCTTTCAGTGGAGGATATGGGAGACAGCAGATGACCATGAGAAAAGGACCTCACTTTGCATTCAACGTTATTTAACTTTAACATCCAACTCCCTGAGAAAATTACCTTGAGGGGAAAAAAGGCAAAGGGAGGTCTGCATTTTATAGAAAGTGCGATGTATCAATAATTGCTCTCTGAAATATCATCATCCGTTGAAAGCCAGCCAGAGACTAAGATGACAGCCAGTGCTGCGGTCACACTAGGCTTCATTAACAGGATTAAACAGTTGAAGGGCTCGATCATTAGCAGAGCATTAATCACCATTTCTCCAACTGGGGTTAGGGCAGAGGGAAACAGTAGTGCTACAGCTGAGTAACTGATATAGTTGTGAGGCTAATTATAAATCCAAAGAAAGTCTGTATTTTTTTAGATATTTTTACTGAGAGTTAAAGTATAAAGAGCTGAGAAGAGAGTTGCGAGTTGGCATCAAATATCTTGACCTTATCCAGAGTTTTAATGTAATGAAGTAGTTCAGTTGGTAGCTTTAATTCAAAGACTATTAAATGGAGGGTATTTAGTGTGGGGCATTTTGATGGCTAAATATATTCTGGGCAATAAAACAGTCACTAAACGGGGTCGTGATAAAATGTAAGTTGATAACGATGATACATTTTTCTACATTTATATACAAAATGGATCGATCTAACAACCTGTCATAGTGTTTGGCTATCTGTCACATTAGCAGGTAAATGTCATGTAGTGAAAACAAAAACTCTGCAACTTCTGTGGCAAAACAGTAAAATGCATAGGTGCCGACAAACATAATGCGGCATTCAAGTACACCTCGTCATTTCAAACCCAAATGGCCACAAACATTGTTTAAACTTGTGTTTTTCTTATTTTCCTTTGTTTAAATACATAGATAATCGTCGTTGCCATGTTAGTATTCCAGTGTTTATTCCTCTGTCTTCAGCTTTCAGGCATTATCGTGATACTCATCATCAAATGATATATCGTAATAAATCAGTATGAAAAAAAAATGTCGAGATCATATTTTTTGCCACGTCAACCAGCCCTTTGCTAAAGCCTACTTCAAACTGCCTAGAGTTTCGTCATGGAGTTTTCAGCACTGCATTAACTTCCTTAGAAAGAGCTTCTTGCCTCGAGAGCCATTCAAAACTCCCCACCTCTTTCCTTGTGCGGACTGCAGCCTCCTGGATCAACTGTTTTATGGCCTCCTTTGTCCTCTCAAGCTCCTCTGTCTTCTGTTTCTCTCTTAACAGGGCCTGAAGGGAGAAGGTACAGACAGACACAGTATACATTTCAACAGTGCTGAAGGCCTGCCGGGGAATAGTGCATTTCCTCCACGTCAGATTGCGGGGAAAACTCTGCCACTGGAAGAAAAAAGATAGAGAAAGAGAGGGACTGAGACAGAGACGGAGACAGAGGGTGTGCGCTCACCTGTTCCTTCTGCAGCGTGGCTTCCTCAGCCACCTGAACGCTCTCTCGGACTTTAGCCATGGCCTCATACTTCTCCTCTTCTAAGGTGGTGCAACGGGTCTGGAGTTCCCCGACCTTCCTCTCCCACACACTTTGCTCTCTGCGAACAGCCTCAGCCTCCTGAGATGCAGCTTTTAGTCTAGCAATTGAGAGGAGATATTACATTCTGAAATTCGACAACGAATTCATTAAAGCTTCTGATATCATCTGTGTGGAATTCCCATTTCGGCATTCGGCGATACACTGCGTAAATAATTTCACAGTGCTTGAAAGGGGAGCCCAGGAGAAGCAGCAGTTTAACATGTGCTCACCTGGCCTCCAGCTGGCTTAAGGCTGACTGAAGCTGCTGGAGCCTCCTGTCTGCAGCGTCCTCCCTGCCCTGAGCCTCTGCCACATCCTCCTCCTACAAACACGTTCAAAGAGCATCTCAGTCCGAGTTCTTTACATTATTCCCAGTTTAATCAAACAGTACTTGTATTTTCCTTATTTTATTTCTCCTCTCACCCGCCTCTGTATCTGGTCCTGGACATTCTGCAGTAATTTGGTCATCTCGTCCACTTTGGCCGTGGCGGTCCTCAGCTCAGTCTTTGCCTGCCTGCAACAGGACACAGGAAACAACAATAGTTTACGTACGCACCAGGACAGACAACTGTACTGTCATCTTGAATTAACACTCAATAGGTGCGTTTCCTTAAACATATTTAATATAGAGTTTGAAGGTTTGCACTGGAAAATATTTATGGAAACACCAAAATTAAAAAAAAAAAAAAAACCTCCCCACCTCGCTTGAGGTGGCTTTTGCCTTTTTCAAAAACAGGGTTAATGCACATAATGGAATATGGAAACACATTTTTTTGAATAAATTGACAATATGTGAATATATTTCATTACCTGAGCTGGCCGTGGAGCTCCTCCATCTCCGTGCTCTGCTCTGTCACCGTCTTCAGGAACTGCTGGTTAGTCTGTGTGTGGCAAGAAAGACACGAGTGCCATTTGTGTGGCATGAGTCCAAACAATCACCTCCAACTTTATCTTTGAACTAATGTTCTCCCAAAACTACTGTCATAAGATTTAGTCTATCCTCTCCCTAGGTCCTTAATTCACTGCTACAAAGTCAACTGTTCTCACACACGGGGACCAGGAAAAAAAAGGTGCTTGTATGAAAAGTCTACAGGGGAAAGCCCAAGACTTACCCTCTCATTAAAAATGCAACACAGAGATATAGTATTACTCTCTCCAAACACAGTCCATTGTGTCCAAAGTCAAGACCAGGGTTACATACAGTATCCGTGTGTGTGTGTGTGTGTGTGTGTGTGTTTGTGTGTCTATGACTTCAGTGTGAATAAATATATATAGTAGAAGCTGTGCACCTTAATCTCCAAGTAAGGTTGAGCTGCTGTCTCTCTAAATCGTCTAAACAGAGTAACAGTGAGAGAGGCAGAGGGAGAGAAAGAAAGAATGTCCTGGAAAAACCTAAGGAAGTTAGAGGATTACCAGGCGAGCTGATAGACCATTATACAACCAAGACAGGTTGGCTGTCTGACTAGCAGACTGATTTAGAAACCGTTTCACTTAGTTATAAGACTAATTATTAGAGCAGGGTTAATTTCGGAGAAGCCCACAACATTCCGATCCCACAGCTAATTAGGAGGCGATAATTTAACAAGCTTTTTAATTAACCGTCACTTACCAATTCCAGCTTCTGATTGGCCACTTGGAGTTTGTGTGTGTGCTGCTGGAACTGAACAAGCTGATCCTGTAAAGGAAAAAAAACCCCATTGAATAAAAGTTAACTGCTTGTAATTACCTCAGGCCTATATCAAGCATTAAGTGAGGCCAAGCTGTCCTAATTAATGACATTTCTACGATAATGGCTCCATCTAGTGGTTTAGGTCCGACGTGTTAATGTCCTGGCTTTGCACGGTGAATACTGACCTTGAGCTGCTGTCTCTGAGCATTGTGGGTCTGTCCATCAGAGATGGTCTTCTGGTAGACCTGCTGAAGGCGGTCCAGCTCCTGAGCTGCTGTCTGCCACAGCTCCATGGCTTGTACCCGTTCCTGAACAAATAAACATGAACATACAAACACATTATTTAATTTTTCTTTCACGTTGGGCCTAGTGGGGCCCACCCACTAAACGCTTGGTTCAGTTTCTACTACTGTATTTTATTTGGAGTCTTGACAATAGGAGAATTTTCATTCAAATTATCAGTTAATCTACTGCTTATTTAGTAGATAAACCTATAAAAGTGTTAGAAAATTACTGAAGAGAAAAATGCCTGAGGTATTTGTAATTTTCCACAAGCTTTCTTAAGCAAGTCTTAATACCTTTCTATCAGATGTAACAAAGGAACATCACATGTTTTAGAAGATGTACACAGTAGATATTTGATATTTTTACTCGAAAAGTTACAGTTATTTTTACTATTTTGATTGACTGATTGATTACATGATTACTTGTTGTCGCGCTACATTAAAGTTTTCAAACCTGAGTACTTTGTTATTAAGGTGGATGGCAGCCGCTGGGTCCAGCTGCTACTGCTGCTGCCAGATAAAAGGTCCAGTGCATGAGTGTTATCAATTTAACATAAGCCTTTTGCCATTTTTTTATGCTTGAACAACATATACAATGTATGTACAATGATGTCAGTATTTCCTTTTTATTGGTCATTTAGGACTGTGTTAAGAGGCAGTGGTTTTCCAAAGTCCTCCTGAGCCCATGTGTCTATATTCATCAAGGAAACATGAAGGTTTCTCATGCGATTGAAGGTCACACGCATTCAAAATTGGTTTCCATCCTTGGTCTTTACACACTGAAATTACATTTGCATCCCTGAATCTTTCCACAGTATTATGGACTATAGATGGTATTTGCAAAATACAATTAAGTTGTGCAGTGAAAACACTGAAATTCTTGTCTTAGTACGTGTCAGTTTAATAAAGGTTCAAGTAAATTAATAAAGATTTGAGTTGTTATTGCATTTTTCTGGAAATGGGGTTTATAAGAGTGCAAAACGAGCATTTTTCCACAATATGGCAAGGATACAGTGAAACAAATATGTTAAATATAATAGTAGTTACATGTTTAATCTACATATTTAGACATATGGGCATACGCAGACCTGTTCTGACAGCTGGATCTGTTCTTGAAGGTTTCTGACGACTGCTTCTTCCTCCAGCGTGCTGCCCTCCGCTCCCGAAGCCACTGGCACAGCATGGAGCTGCCTCTCGACAGACTCCCTCAGCTCTGTATGGAGCCTGAAAAAGGTGGGGGTTCATATTGAAAAGGTTATTTATAAAAATAGCTTTAAAACAGCAGACTGACTCCAAATAAAACATTTTTCGTTGCCAGTCATGTATTTTTGATCGCTAGTAACTAACAGTAATAAGTGAAACTCTCAAATACGGCGACTCGTGACAGAAAAGTGCGCCTGAGTGGAGCATTAAAAGTTTTTCCTCCTCTGTTGGCTAACCACTCACATGTGATGTTTTTTTTTACCTTTCGTTCTCCTTGACAACCCTCTCCAGCTTCACTTTTACATCTGCCATCTGCACCTGTTAATTTAAATAAATACATCACACTGAATGTTATTAATAAATAATGACACCTTGAAACCTTCAATAACACCTGCAGTCACACGACTGAATTAGTGAAAAAGTAACAGCACAAATAACGCGTTCTATAAAACGGATATTTATTTTTTTTATGCGATTCATTAAAGCAAATTCAGATCAAGAGGTGTAAATAAGTTGAGGGTTTTCAAAGACCTTAAATTTAAACACAGTACTACAGAGCTGTAGACAGTGTATGTATATCTAAAAGCATATCGTGTTAGTAGGTAAAACTGACAAACCTTATATTTGAGTTAAATATTTCATTTCAAATTAGTGTGTGTTGTTTATTTCAGTCCAGCCTTCTTTATGTTTGTCACCTGGTATCTCTGTAGCTGCTCTGTCATTTCATCCATGTGCCGATCATACTCTGCAATCAGCGGCGCCATGATACTGTAAAGATGAATAATATGTCACAAAAACCTTTTCTCTACTGTGCATTTATATCAGGTCGTTCAACAGTTAACTCAGACTTACAACAAGGTTTTTTTCCCCAACAGTGTAACAAGATCAACCAGCTCGTCACCAGTGATGCTGCTGTTATCAATAAATGTGTAAAGGAATTAGTAAGAGATAGAAATATCTGTGTTGTCCCCAACCTTCTATCTGAGATCCAGGGTGCAGGAGACTCCGCTTGTCCTGGCTCCCCAACCTGATAAACATAAGACATAACGGTTGTCCAGTTGTACCTAATCTTCACTAAATAAAAAACACACGACTACCCAAACGGAATATTATGCACAGATATATACGCATCCCTAAATATACGAACATCGGTGTCAGTCAGTATTAGCCCAGTTGACTGACAATGACTATTGGTAAACAACACAACATTTCACCGTGGGCAGTGGCCGATGTTTATCTGTTGTGTCACATTAAAGATTGTTTCATGAATTTGTATGATCGATTTTGTGCTCATTCAAAGATAGTGTGATGAAAGTTAGATAGTGTACAGTTAATTTTTTTGAAGATTTCTTGGTTTTCTAGGCACAAAAGTGCGAATAAATAAAAACAAAAACTGAATAAACAAAGAGAAAATAACATGCGTATAGGCAATTGTTATTTTAATCATCGGTATAAGCCCAGAATTTCACAATTGGTGCATCCCTACAGAAGAAATATGGAGAGCTTACAATGGATATATTTATTTTTTAATTTAAAAATAAAATCCAACTTTTGACAAATCATAGTAAGTGCAGTAAGTGTTTACTCAAGATAAAAAATAATGGTGGTAGATCAGTTTGGTCGATGATTTGACGCACTTGGGCGTTTTGCACACCATCCGTATTGACAGAACTTGGCTCTTGATAGTGGCTGATGGTTAACATTAGGCTTTCCGGCTTTAATTGCTGACTTTGAGGGAAAAAATTGATTAAAAAAACATTAAAATTGCACCTAGAAACACCTAACAAGAAGAAAAAAAGCTGTAAACCTAGGGGAAACACTGAATGGTGCCATTTTTTTCCAGTGATATCGACTGAGTAGTCGGCAATCAGCTCTTTCCTGTTAGATACTATAATTATTATATTGACCTCTAAAAAATAATGAAATAGATTTATTTCATTACCTTTTTCACTTTATAGATATTTATAGTAGAAGTTGAGTGATGCTGGATTTTCAAAGGCTGATATAATGATAGTGAAAATGTGACCCTCAACAGCATTATGCATGTCTAAAATTGAATATCTTTCACTTTACTAGCAAACGGATGACTGTTGAACTGTACATCTAAGCCAACCAAATAAATAATTAATAAAATACCTGTGAATCACTGAACATCAAACTAACCGTAAACAAAATCTAGATGGGAGCAATTTTTATCTTTTGAGCTATTATTTTTCCCTCAAATTAAGTATTTCCAGTGTAGAAGCCATCGTCCACTGCCGATGCCGATAGTTTGTAAAACGTCTCATTAGTCTGTCTCTAGTTATCGTACCTGAGATGACGTGGATTCAGCACGATTTCCATGCTGATATTGGCCAAGGGCAGAATTTAATCTGTGGACTGAAAAGAAAAAAATGCAAAGGGTTCAAGTTAATACAAGATTCAAGATTCTAGTTTCCCTCTTCTCATAGCAAACCAACGTCTAACCAAATCACTTAATACAACCCCATCTTTAAAGTTATTTTTAACTGAAATGTAATATTATTTAGAATCTAATAAATATATCACAATTAATAAATACGTGTCGGCAGCACAGAACTTTACTTTGAAATGTTTGTTTGCCTGTCTGTCACCATTTTTTATTATTGTTTATTTTATTTGTCTGTACAACCTGTTCTTCCCCTTCTTCATTACATGAATGGAGTATTTTTGTGTGTGGGACGAGTGTGAAACGACAAGTGTGACAGTCCGACTCTGCACAGACATCACGAAATACACATCACTTCGGGATCAAGACCAACATCTTGTTTTCGAGGAGACGTGGGGCTTTATCCTTACCTTGATCACGCAAAAACTCAACTTCTGCTTCCATGACAAAGGCGGTGTCTAGACGTTAACAAAACAGATTGTGTTGACAGGTTATTCAACATCGGTTAGGATGGGCAACGCTAACATTAACGTTAAAAGAAAAACAGGAGCGGGAACAACCAGTCCATTCTGACAACAGATGTCTTCAGAGAAGGAAGGAAAACAGTGTCGCTCAAAGGTACAAACCTAAAGCTCACTATGCGCTGAGGACGTTACAGATTATACTGCATTTTCACCAATACAAGGTAGCATTTCCACCGGCAGTGTGGTTACCAGGGACAACATGCATTAGCTGGCTAATCAATCTCAGCTAACATTAGGTTCGCTAACTATTATTACCACAGTTAAACAAATGGCTGACACGCAGAGCAAAATATTGCAAAAATACTAGGATACACTGAAAATTAAGGCGTGTATAAAGTATGATTTCACAAATAATTAGTTTAAATCAGATCCATTGGGATTCTTTACTTTAATCCCCGGTTCCGCCGTCTGTTTTGAAGGGGAACAAATAACAACCAATCAGCGAAGACGTGCACCGCCGAAGTTGCTCCGCGTGTACAAAGTGAAGCCAAAGGTTCCGCACGAACGGGAAGTTTCAGTCGCGAGCTGCGTACACAAAGCTACACATCCAAAGTTTGAATAATACTTAACGTATGCCTTTTTTTTCCCCATTTGGAGAGAGACAGCTCATAACAGCTATACACAGCTGTTTTGTATTCTCTTTACTTTGAGAGTGCATTTAACGCTATAGTCAGAAAGGAAGAAACGCGTAGAATTTGGCGTATGGCTCGGGCAACAGATCAGGTGATTTGGAAATTAAAGTAAGATAGTCTTCAAGACTGATGGTACTTTGATACACAAGTAAGTTCACCTTGACATGCCCAAGTTTCCATTATTCTGAATTTTATGAGCTTAATAAGTTATTGAATAACAGAACTTCTTTTGTCATTAACCTAATTTGATAACAAAGTGCTTAAAAAGCCAAATGGTGAATATAAGACATGACAAGCTACGCTGAAGCATAAAGAGTAGTCTGTCTTAGTAAGTGAAGAGTCTTTGTAGCTTTGAGCAACATGGGTTTACCTGGTGGACTACAGTTTATGACACTCGTCTGCGTTCTACTATACAGTGAATGTCTGTAAGTAAATTATTCCTGCACTGTGTCATGACAGTCACATATTAGATTATCATACTGTCTTTCTCTTTACAGTCCTCGTAATCAAATGATGTTTGCGATCAAACACACTTGGGACAGCAATCCTGTGGATCATGATCCCATCAGGATCACTTTCTCTCCTGGGCAAGGAGGCCTGAAGATGCAGGTGTTTGCTCCCTTTTTTAACGACCCAGCAGCCCCTGCGGGACCCCCCGGCCATGCCTTTCCTGGACTCTGGGATTATGAAGGTTGGTGGCTCCAAAAAAACGGCGTTTTAAGATTGCTTTCCCCACTTTATGAATGACTTCTATAAACATTATTCATTATCTGGTTGTAATTAACCAGTGAAAAAGAGGTTACGTTCAAATTGCAGGAAAAAAAGCAACATGAGCATGAATGCAGTAAAATGAGTCCAAAAACATCATATATAATAGTAAAACACTGACGGGGACCATTTTACTGCACAATGATAATACTTAGATATGTGTACTTAGACGTGAGGAAAGAAATGAACAACCTTTACTAGTTTTACTGAAGGTAACGATCTGAACACTTCGAACACCACTGGAGTCTGATATTGGCCACATTTAATATAATAATGTGAACAGCCAAATAAAAAAAAAAAAACAGATCTGAGCAAATAAATCTGAATTGTTCGCTAAGCCTGTCAGTGTGAACGTAGTCAGAGCGTCGTCATTTCTAAAACTCCCATAGGTCACATTTATGACCTGTTTGAATAAAACAGTCTAGGTGTTGTGAAGATGTTGCTTTCTGGGTTCCCATCCCCTGAGAATTGTACTTCTTACACATGAGATGGTGAATTCAGACATGATTTGCTGATTTATTCTGCATCATGTGAGAGACAAGGGACTAGCTCTGTTTATGATACAATAATCATGATAGTAATTGCATTACCACTATTATGGTGACACTGCAATTAAACCCCATAAAATGAGGTTGAGTAATAACAATCCTATCTAATTGACCTTAAGTAAGTTCGATTTCCGGTTAATGAGCCCTACATATTTGGCCTCATTAATGTAACATATTAGATAGGAAAGCAACTCCATTATGATCTTGGTAGATATGAATATGCTGCTAAATTAGCTGGTGTACAGGTCTTCAGATGTTATTTTCAAGTTTAAATATTCAACTGTAATAATTGAATCTAATTATTTATTGTCTTCGCTCTCTGAAATTGATGCTAATGAGGCCGGTAACGCCTTTTTAAGCAGTTTGCTTATTTACTTGTCTGTTTTTCTCCTCAGTTGTAGAGGCTTTCTTCCTTGATAGCACCACAGAAAACTACCTCGAAGTGGAGGTTTGTCCGTAAGTATGTAGCTACACTGTTTAATTAGCGTATTTTTAAATGCAAAAGTACAACAATGAGACATTTTCCCTGTGTTTTGATTGTAGACATGGACAACACCTCATCTTATTGCTATCAGGAGTCGGCCAGGCATTTGCGGTAAGCAGACATCAAAGGAGTTAATGAAGGGTTTAAAAGGGGGGCGGTGTACTTTATAGATAGGACGCAGAATTTTACAAACTATCAATATCAGCAGAACTTGGCACTGATAGTGGCTGATGGCTAATATTAGGCTTCTCAACTGGAATTACTGACTTTGAAGGAAATTGAATTGAAAATCTTGCCTTTTTTTTACAATGAGTTTGATGTTTAGTTCCAGATTTATTGATCAAATACCTTGATAAAGAGACCTTTCAGGACTTTAGGGGCTCTGTATGACTTACATATTCAGTTCAGCAGTTATCCAGCAGCTAATAACTAATATCAAAGATTACTGTCTGACATGCTAAAAAACTATCATTATTATATTGCCCTTTAAACATCCACATCAGTCGTGTTAAAGTTTTTGTCGCCCCTTTCTTGATTTCTCTTGTCTCCAGCAACAACTGCCCATGGTGTTTGATGCCTCGATCACAGGTGACAGGTGGATGGGGGAAGCTCTCATTCCTTGGGGGTATTTCCCTCCCAATATCAACAAGATGAACTCCTACGCCATCCACGGCTCAGGAGAGAAACGCACATACGAGGCTCTCTACTCCATCCCCAAAGAGGAGATAGCGGAAGGCCAAAAGCCTAACTTGTGAGTATGCGTACGGTTTTGAATAGCTTAAAAAAACATGTCTTTGACCTCCAAATGGAGTTATTAGTCAAGGTAATTACATTTAATTAACACATACCTAATGAAGTGTATGCATTTGTTTGCACAGGTAAATGTCTATGTAAGAATTCCGTGAAACTCTCCCATTTTTAGCTCCATTTCTGTTTGTCTTTTTCAGCCACCTCCTGCAGTATTTCCAAAATTTCCAACTGCAAAGCATCATGGGAGAAGATTGGGTCCAGCCAGAGTCTGATCTGTGGCTGGGAAAGCCGTGAGCTTTTCAGAAGCGCTGCCTTTTGTCTGTCTCTTTCACTTTCCCTCCCACCCTCCAGTTTCCCAACACACAAACATGACATGCATCAGGGCAACAGTACAAACACTCACTGGCGAAGAAAGAACAAAGGGCGATCAATTTTTATTAGTTAATGATGTCAAACAATATGACATGTAATATGTTATCAGCTTGTCAAAGTGTATTAGCCTTCACACACATTCATACAAGCATGAAGACACACACACACACATACACCTGCTCCATCCCAAGGTGTTGGATGTCACCATAAATTGCCTTAGCAGAGCGTGACCTACAGCTGTTATACGGTGGACGGTGGAAAGGAATGCTCACGTGGACATTCATCTCCTGTGTAGCCTGTGCATTTCAATTCAGTGACATAAACCATGGCAGGTTCTTGTGTTACTTTGCCCTAACTGTTATAAACACACACACACACACACACACACACACACACACA
>JAPQRN010001463.1:0-12219 GCA_037367275.1 Coranthus polyacanthus | reverse complement strand
ACACACACACACACACACACACACACACACACACACACACACACACACACACACACACACACACACACACACAAACCGTGTGTGTGTGTGTTCAACTGTTTTCTTCACGACTTAAAGAAAACCAATGAAATATTATAATTCACACTTTCATTAATATTTATTCGTTTTTCGGTCACAGCTGCCGTTTGTAGTTTTTGTTTCCAAACACAGAAACGTGACTTTAACTCCTGTGTTGGATCATACGACCAAATAACAGACTCATTCCTCATGCGCTTAAATTGTTCTATAAATAATTTATTTTTTTTCTACTTGTGGTTTTAGGTCTCAATTTCACGCTTGTGATTATGATGTTTTAGTGTTTGTTATGTTCGAATAATTTCAGGATCAACTGTTTAAACTGAGTTTTTATGCTGTAGTTTCCTGCCTTGTCAAAACATAAATAAATTAAACTCTGAAAGTCTTCTTTTTTTGGTCTCATGGACGATTCAGTTTTAATTTTTCTCTGTCTACATGAATTCAAGACAAAACATGATTGAAAAACGCCATAAATGTGCAGTAAATAAATACAAGATAAAAGCAGCACTTCCAACGGCGTGAATGTGCATTACTTGTTGAAAAATAAAAATAATTGTAACTAAAATAAAGCAACGACTGGAGAAACGTATTCATAATGAACATATAATAACAAATAAAAAGGTGGCATTTTGAATTTTCATGAAGCAAACCCTCGATGAATTGAATCAACTCAATATAATCTTCCAGTATTAAGTCCCAGTGTCCTCAAAGCAGTACTTGATTAGCAGAGTACGAGTTTGTTACTGTTGGTAAAACGTAGAGATAAATATATCACCAGATCCAGATGTTTATTATCTAGCATAAATAAACACAACTGAACCATGAAATCTGACACTTTTCTCTCAGATTCAGACGTAAAGTGGTTTGTCTGAGTTCGTGTTTTGTGGTTTGTTTTGTGGACGAACATGGTTTGTCTACAGATATCTGGAAACGCTGCAGCACGTAACAAAGAAACCAAACAAATACATCCATGAGAAAAGGAAAGGAAAAGTCATTTAGTTCATGATGATGGTCTCCACATTGATATTTACATTCATTTGGCTTTGATGGTGCATCTAAGTCTAATAACGGCAGGAAAAACCGTGACGAATGAGGACGGCAGATTTATGCTAAGAGTGAAGAATGAGGAGCAGAAAACCCATTATTTAAGGTCCTCATGTGTGGATGCAGGGTCTCAGGAGGCAACAACAGACTCTGGAGAGTTTCTCCTCTGTGTCTGTGACCTGCTGAACTCCACAAACTTTAGAATAACATCATCATTACTGCACTGTTTACAGCAGTGGAACCAACACTGCTCATAATGTGCACAGACTGAATCCAGCGGGTCACTGACCAGATGCTCACATTTCTGTTTCCATATGGTTTAATTACATCTAAAGGGCTTACAATTTCAAAATAAAGGCACAAATTCGTCGCATGCTTAATAATATTTAAGATGTAATGGCAGAAATGTCAGGATGGGGCAGGTCTATTTTCTCACTTGTTACAAAATGAAGGCAAATTACAACTAAACTATGTAGGTTTTCCTCTGGTTTCTGGAGGCTCAGGCTTGTGTGACGGCTTATTGTCGTTATTAGAAATCATAGACTCATGTAATTATTGATTACTGGACAGAGGATCCGTGACGTCACCCATTCACAACTGAATATATACATTATTGAATCTGAAATTGGTTTACACTGAAAATTTGAACAGGTAAATTCAGAGGCAAACTTTGCATAATTAAAAAAACAACACACTTCTACAAATTCAGAGGCTTTTAAATGTGAAATGCATTGAGACAGATTTGCTTCCATATTAAAATGGAATGACAGCGACTCCTTCATTCTCTGAGACATGTTGTTCTCCTTCAGATGCTTCGTCCTAATACTTTCAGAATTAAAGATGATAAAACACAGATCTGAGTGTATCCTCCTTATTAGAGAAGGATTTGTGCCGATATGTGAGCAGATGTAAGGATTTACATTATAGACGGTGATTACGTGAGAATTCATCTCAAACGATGGCGAGTAACATGGAATTAATGAACAGACTAGTTTCTACAGGGAGTTAACAAGTAAACTAGTCCATTACTTTAAAAGATTGTAACAAATAATGTGTAATAATTACTTCCAGAAGTTGTAGACTAAGACTGTTAGAGGCAAAACATTTAAACTGCAGTGTCTTTGTGAACTTTGATTCCTCACTAAACATGAAAAAGGTCCAGTGTCCATATTAAAAACACTCTAAATGTAATGGACTGTCACAGCTGTCAGACCTTCAGGCTCTGATTTATTTACACATGTTGAGAATAAGTGCAGGTCTGCAGTGAGTCTCTACAGCCAGTGTTTGTCAGGTTATAAAACAGGGTTTCTGTATAAACACTGAGGACACACTGTTCCTGGATCAGCGTGTGCTGTATATAACCCTGTCACAGTGTGTTAGTTCTGTCGGAGACACGTCTGAGCAGATATACTTTATATATGTACATATATCTCTGTGCGTTGTGTGTTTTTTGTCTCAACTCTGAATAACACTATACAAGGGTGTGTGTTTTTCAGTTTTTAGATGCGTCCACACATCTCAATAAGAAGATCTTTTTTCATTTTCGACATGATGAACAAAGTGATATTCTAATGTCCACTGAATCCTTGTTACTCAGGGTTTTCCCTCGGTTTTCGGAGGCTTAGGTCTCATCTGGGTTCCAGCATTTGCCTCAGGTTTGTTGAAGACTTGAAGAAGGCACATAAGTGGGGCCAGAAGATGTTATATTTTTCAATAAAAATAGATAATTTGGCATAATTTCGACCATTATTTTTACCAACGCTGTGCACACAAACTTAGAAAAGCTAGAGCACATAAAAAATCTGTTTCTGTGATTTGCACACAATTGGCAGAATTTAACAAGACTTTTATCTTTTTTGAATATTAATGTATGTTTATGAGTGACACGAGGAGAGGTGATGCTGGAGTTCATCAAGGACGTTCTCATTTCAGTCCTGACCATGATCTTCTTCTAACTCAAGGAGGACGTTAATCACAACCAGCCGACGACGACGGTCGGTTTGTTTTGCTCTAAAGTCACATTCGATCACGTGGGTTTCTGTGAGATCTCTGAGAACTTCAAATCCTTTAAAGTGTGTGGTCCTGAGTCTGAGCTGAGTCGTCTGGTTCTGATTATTAAAATATTAAAAACACGTCGTTATGTCTGTCGTCGCCTACGTTTTTAAGATTGAGGAATCGTCTAGTTTTCACCAGGCATCAGGTAGATGTCATCAGGTTGTCGTCTTTCCGATCAGTTCTGTATGTTACTGATGATATGAAAAGGGGTGTGGCTGAGCTTGATTGACAGCTGTAATGACCAACCGCTGGCAGGTGTCTTTGTAATGAAACCTAAAAACGGAGCATGCGTTTCAGTCTGAGTCTGGTTTGTTTAATCCAGGGAATGTGTGACTTCATGGTGCTGTTTATCTCTAGTTCTAGTTCTACAGTCTGAGCTTCACACTTTACAGTAACACACACACACACACACACACACCCACACACACACACACACACACACACACACACACACACTGAAACACTTCAGCAGCTTTTAACACTCGTTTGTCAAAAACAGCGGCTGACAAATCCAACTCTTCCCGGCGGAAAAGAACTGAGTTCATGTGTCGACTCGCAGCATCTGTGACAAACAGAACAGAGCTCGACTAATCCACAGACACACACACACACACACAGACACACACACACACACAGTGTATCACGGTTTGATATGTAAATGAGCTCATGACCTCATCAGGTGAGTGTGGATCTAAGTGTGGATGTGTGTGTGGGTGTTTCTGCATGTGTGACCGTTTATTTGTGACATTACAGAGATGATCTTCTACATCAGTGTCTCCTAAACTTTTAAAAATGTCAAACCATCACAACCCAAGTCACAACAGGCCTCATCTGTAAATCATGAGAAGATCTAAATCATACGGCCCAAAAGTTGGAACAGGATGAAAAAATTCAAAAGGAAGTAGTGAGATTAAAATCAAGTCATGTACAAAAGAGAAAAAAAAAAAATCAGTCATTACCTGGAACAGTCTCGCAGAAATTATGCTCATATGAAAATAAATTGCAAATCCAACTATGCTTTGTTGTCTGCATTACATTTATTTGTCACCAACATAATCTGTGCCTTGATTTTGTTGAAAGGAAACATAATGTCCCGTCTTTCCTCAAATTCAAAGTGTATTTTATCACCGCTTGGCTGATGGAGTTTTTAGTTTTAAACAAAGTGCTTTGGTTACAGTTAAGAAAAGACCAAAGATTAGTTTAAATATTAATAACCACGTTGTGAGTCATTTTTCTGTCTTAAACTAAACCTGGCTGATATGAAACAGGTGAAAACAGCATAAAAGAACTAAAAAGACAAAAGGAACTTTAAACATGTAACAGGATGAAAGTGAAGTAAAAGATACAACAAGACAAAAAAATAGACTGAAAAGAAATAAAAAGACGTAAACAACATGAGGTGAAAATGATGTAAAAGAAATGAGAGACTGGATTGTGGAGAAAAGGCGTCATGATGTTGGCTGATATTTATCATATTTTTAACACTGAGATTTTACATATCGTGGTTCGCAGAAACATAACGACCTCATTGTGGAGACCGAGCTGGACAAAAATATAAAACTATGTCCAAAGGTTAATGGTTGTGGTCTGTTACACTGGACAGAATTATGTGTGACGGTAACGAGGGGTAATGGCAGCAGTTATGTAACCTGATGGTGATGATGATAATAATGGAGCATCGTTTCAAAACACACACAGAGACTCATCTGTCAAACAGATTGTAACTCAGCGCCGCTCATCCTGCTCCTGCAGAGGGAGGAGCTCAGTGTGTGTCACTGTGTGTCACTGTGTGAGTGTGTGTCACTGTGTGAGTGTGTGTTTGTGTGTGTGTTGGCGCCCGGTCGCTGACTCCCATCTGACTGACAGCAGCACTGATCAATTACAACAAAAGACCAGGAGACACGACTACAGATCAATAACCATTACTAACCACCACTGTGTCGGTGTGTGTATGCTTCTTCCAGTTACTGCTGGCCAGATATAGATCCACCAGATCCACCAGACCCACCAGTAAACCGGTTTTAATTTCCCGCTGTAAGGTGTGAATTTTCCAGATACAAACGGCAGCAGAGACAACCAAACCCACCTCAGCAGGAAAGCGACAAAACAGGTCGAGTTGTGAAAAACTACGAATCGTGGTTGTGTGAATACGTGCGTGTAAAAGAACGTGATGTTGTTAAATAGAGACAAACCTTAGAAGGAGGTGGTTGTGGATGGAAAAATGGTGGGTTTCCATCCACATTTGCACAAAAAACACCCAAGAGGGAAAGCTGAAGATTTGAAAAAAGACTCTAAATATCGCAAAAAAATGGTAGAAAAGTTCATGTGTTCATTGTGTTCATGTGTGTACGTTGAGGAGGCTGTAACGTTCACTGAATTAATACAAGAAGCAAACAGGAAATTACATATTAGCTGGAAACAACAACACCACGCAATGTAGAAACAAATGTCAACCAGCGGTCCAGAGGGTAAAGCTTCTTCTTCTTCTCTAAAGCATTGTTAAATTCAGTCAGTTTAACCCAGGCCTTCAGGAGTCCGGTCTCTCCTGTGGACAGTCTGTCTTCCGGCCATCGGTGTCCATCGCTCTACCTGCTGAGATGACTTATTGACGAGCTGTCAGCCATCGGCGCGGCAACAATCACTTTCCCTCATTAGGAGACACATACAGCAGCTCCAATCGATGGCCTGATTTACATTTGCACTGAAAACACCGAAACACCTGAGGATATCACACACTACATACAAGAACTTCCTGAAGACGTGAGGAGCCCTGTTTTTACCTGACGTCACGTTAAATCATTAATTTCTGCTCTGATCACAGCGAGTTTCATATTTTATGCTAAATGTGTTCAAAGTCCTCTCTTTATGAAACAGAACAGGAACAACCTTATATGGTCGTTTAGTAACACTTCACAATAAGAGCACATTAATTAACATTCGTTGCAGCAGTAATAGCCTTTCCCAGGCATCATTAGTTCACTCATGCTCCCACAGCTCCGCCCTTTTTGCAGAAATATGGCCACTTGTGCCTCCATAAAGCCAACATGACGACGACCAAAACACAAACTACTGGCTTCAAAATAACAGTTCAGAAACTAATGGAAGACACCACGGTTCCTCCGTCCTCTTCTTCTTATACACAGGATATATATTTACTTTGTATTTTGTCATCAAATCCTACATGAAGTCTAACACCTCGGCCATTTCACACCACCTCACCCAGAATTCTGAACATTCCCCAGTGCATGTCCTGGATTTTCATGAAAAAACTCATGTGAAAACTTGTATTTAGTTGATGGGAGCTTATAAATCCCAACTCTTTACTCCAAATCCTTTTTTAGTTGTTGAGTGTCTGAAGTTTGTCCCTCGGAGACAGATTTCATCAACACTGTGTGTACACTAAACCTCACCAACTGCTTATTTTCCCTGGATTGGTTTGTAATTTTCACACATCAGTAAAAATACAGTTTGTACAGAGCTTTAAAGGAGTCTCACAGACGAAGTCAAAAAGCAGACTCTGCTAGAGCCGTGAAGTCGTTCTGAACTCACCATGTGGTGAATAAAAGTGTTTAAAAGTTTAATAAGACACATTCAAATCACTGCTACAGTATAAACACAGGCTTTAAACCTTGTGTCTTCACTGTCACTTTTATTCTGTATATAGTCAACTTAAAACACCTATAAATAAACACTGCTGGCTTATTTTTAATTTTTCACTCACTGAAGGAAAAAAAAACACTGAAAGTCAGTCACAAATACAGCAGATTATTGAAACTGTAAGGACAAAGAGAGTACGTCTGCAGCAGTGCATGATGTTTATCTAGTTAAAGAAGAAGAAAGTTCAGGTTCTGCCAACTGGGGTGAGGTTAGGTCTGATGATCATCACACGAAGATCTTCTGAGGTAGAATCACGACACGCCATCTGACTCATCACCTCTTATAAAATGTAAAACCTGGTGCATCCTGGTTTCGGTGGCTGCGTGGTAGCTGACTAGAAACTTGATGAAACATGATATCTACGTGAAGTAAACACGACTCCACTAACTAATTAACTAACTAATTTGTTGCATCAGAGTTTTAGATTTGTGAGACAACAGAGGAGACGGACTCATTCAACGCTGTCGGTAAAATACCGTAATTACGCTGATAAACGGGCCATTTAAAATGAATGTTTTATGGCCGCCATAGATTCCTGTCACTCAGTCGTTTCAAGAGGGCTTTAAATATTTAAAGTACTATATCCACTATGAATAATGATTCATACCTTACTGGATAATTCAGAAAGAGCCTTGGAGAAACAATGGTCTTTTGGTTAACGGTTTGGTCTTACTTGACATCATGCCTTCGTTAAATCTACCTTTTTCAGCTTTGATAAAGCAAGGCTTTCCTTCCTTGACTCGACTAAAATGAGTCAGTTCCTCAAAACAAGCATAAAACTCAAACTCCTTTTGTACTTTAATTAAAACTCGACAGAAATTGCATCTCTTTTAAAAGCTCTTTTCCCACATTCTGCTGCAGGTGAGAACGTTCGCTCCCGTTTCCAATTTGCACATGAAAAGTGAGAAAATACGCAGATGTTTTTACACTCGGCTTTTACACGCACTTGAAAATTTGACATGCATTTAATTAAATGGGATGAAAATGTTTATTTTTGGTTTTAGTTTAGAAGAAACATCTTGTTCTTACACCAGAGAGACAAAGATAAAACCAAAAGAAGAAGAAGAAGAAGAAAAAGAAAAAGACAGGACACAATGTACGGTTTAATCCCAACAGATAAAACCATCCATGTGATTAAATTAAAACCTCCTGAGTTCATCTGTATTTTGACCATAAATCCATTGACTCTCATCTCTTTTCTGTCTCTGATTTTATCCTCATGTCTGTCTCGGAGCCTATTTCTGTCTGTAATTGAATAAAGACCGTCTGATCGCTGTGTCCAGATAAGTTTAGCACAAATCTAAATATAAGATGAAACAGTCTGGGTATAAATACTCTGGCGGCTCTTCGTCGCCTCCGTCTAAACCCGGTTTGAACTGAGCGCGTGCAGACTGTTTTTGGATGAAACACGTCGACAGATTTAGCGTCGCAGAGACTCTCGGTTTGACTTCCACCTCCAAATGCTGTTGTTTCTAAAAATGCCATCACAAACACGCCCTCCTGTTTTGGATTTTTTTCGTTAAACTGATCATGACTCGACAGATTTCAGAGCGTCCTGTGTTTGTAGCATCAAAAACTACAGCTCCCATGATGCTTTTTTCTGGCTTTCTCACAGTTTCAGTGCATTTCAGGTTAGTTTGTGACCTCATTGTGTCTTTAAATGTCAGCTCTAACCTGCAGAAACAAATCCACACATCCATTCTCTATGGGTTAAAACAGAGTCAATATGATTTTGAGCTTGTAACAAAATGCTCACAAACAGTAATGAGGTTTGTATGTAGATGACAAATCAACCTTTGTAAACCTTTAAAATAACCCGCAGTTGTGACATTAGACAAAGAGTGTGAAAAAAGGTGTTTTATGAACGTCTGCGGAAACTACCTATAAATCTCAAAGCTCTAATTTCAAGAGTTCAGCGTCATAAAGTTTAAAAGCGAGCGCTGTAAAAAAACTGCAAACAGTGGAAAACAGACTCATACAACGAGAGACAGCGACGAATGTGAAACTGTGTAAAAATGTGTTGAAGAAACACTAAAAAGAGCTGCAGCTGTGACGAAAGGAAACTCAAACAAAGAGTCACAAGAGATTCGAATTCGCCTTTAAACATGCAAAACCTTCATATTTATTTATATTTCAAGCTTCCAAACACTGACTTTGAACCTTTTATGGCTTTTTTAGTTTTACAATTTCAGACGATAACGTTTTATTTCAAACATTAGACGAGTCTGTGAAGTAGGTCTGGTCGATCTTTAAGATATGAGGATCGTTTGAGGTAGAATCACGATCCACAATCACAGTTTTTCTAAAATAAAATGTAGTCAAGTTACAAACAAGTTTTCCTCTACTTTTCTGGAGGTTCAGGCTGTGTGTGATGACTTTGCCTTGTTGTTATTAAACTAAAAACTCGATAGCGATGAATATTTTGACAATACCTAGAAGAAAAATGTGCTCATTGACATAATTTCACAGCTGCAGTGTTTCATTAATTAAAAGCTGTGGCGTTTTATAATGAACCTAAAGGTTTTTACGACAGTTATTTTAATTCCTCACCGTCTTAAGTCGTCATTTCATCATCGTTATTTCTTCAGCAGCAAAACGACACATTAAACAAGATGCAGTTTCAAGCAAACAAACGGAAACACATTTAGTGCAGATAAAGAAATGGACTGAAATAAAGCAGATCACATGAAAACTAAGACTGATCACCATCGAAGACTGTGAGTTTGTCCAGCGCTAGTGTACACACAGGGAGACAAAATGACCACAACCACGTCTCACATGTACAAACACTATCCTCAATGTGGTCTCACAGATCCGGATCCATCTCCCTTCATTAGAGCCGGTCCAGTTCTAGACACAGGTCTGGCTCCGTCCACTATTCTGGACTAGGAGTAACAACTCTCTGTGCTGTTTGTCTAGTGTTTATTTGTTTGGTATTTCTGTTTCTTGTATTAATTCAAGTGTGTGTTTCAGTTTCCTTATTGCTCTTCACATGCAGACACACAATTATTCACTAAACGTGTTTCCATTGCACTTCATTCGCATTTACGTTTCATGGATACGCAGACCCACTCCGGTTTTTTCATTCACAAGTTGAAAATGCGAATAAAAACGCTGGATGGAAACGCAGCTAGAATCTCTGCAAACTGGTGTCGCTGTGGTTTTCAAACGACTAAATCCACACAAAGAAAATCAAAGCATAAAAAGACGTTTCTCTTTGTCTAAATTGCAGTTTTTTTTTATTTTCAGTTGCAGTTGTGGTTGAAGATATCACCTAAAATAAAAATAAAGGCTCATTTTAGTATCAGGTTAAGTTAATCAGTCTGTTGCTGACATTAATTCACCCCCCCAGTAAAACCACCTCATTATATGAAAATACAGTAAAAATGTACTGTTTTTGTTCCTGGACTCCAGCTTCTTTGCAAATGTCAGTGGAAAGTTGGCTCCAGTTATTGTAGTAACATGGTTTTTCTTCTTCCACAGAAGACAGCGACTGTTCACAGCTGAGTAGCCAAAAATAAACGTGTTACTGCGCTGCGTCTGTGGATTCACTGTGTTTCGACAGACTGTACTGTACAAAAGTCAACTTCTGTGGAAAAGCAACATCCACCAATAAAGACACTGTGTGTTGCTAAGTCATTAGAAAACGTTTTCTTTCACCAGTTTTTTAAATGGATGACGATGTTAAAATGTGTCAGCTTTCGCCATCATTACACTGATTTATTTTTAACCTGTGAACATGTTCAGATCCAACATGAGAAGCTACGTCGTTTGTCATCCGAGTTGAGACACGGTGCGACAACGTGGGGCGACGGGGTCTGGATTCATCTTCACAATATGAGAATTAAGGCTTTTGAGACAAAACAGGATGATGACTTGCTTTTTACTCGTGTTGTTATTTTATCTTATAATGATGGTGTTATGTATCAGGTTCATCACTCTGGCCTCACGTCCGTTACTCTGTTCGTCATTACATCCCTTTGAAACGGCTGGATGAGCATCTGTAACACTAAGACATGACAGGCGTTGGTTTTTATTCATTTAATCATGTTTTAAACCCTTGATATTCAAGTGATGGGCTAATGCTTTAAATCCCGAGCCTGGCATCACCAGACGGTTTCTCTAATGAGGATCATTGTGGAACCTCTCAGTTCAGTTTTGTTTTCTAAGGGATGTTACCAATGGGCGCACAACAGAATCCCTCTTCTGGTGGATGTTATTGATGTGGGTCTGCGAAAACACGACCAAAATGACAGACCTACAACCGATCAGAGCAATGAAACTTAAAACCAAGGAACTGGAAGGATTTTCCTAAAGTATTTCATACAATAACACATGACCTGAGCTGTTGATTGCGGAGCTGACAGACGTACCAGAGGTCTAGGATCCAGAATCTGATCCATTTAGTTCAAAAACCTCAATGTGGCTTTATCTTAGTCCTCCTCAGGTCTGGATCATCTAACGTCATCTGTTTATCTAAGATTTGTTTCTGTAACTCTTCATACACGGTGGCATTTTGCTTCTGTTTCAATAATTCACTACATCTGTTTACATTGACCTCATTCACATTTACCTTTTGTCAATACTGCGACTTTTACACCTCTAACAACAGTTTTTTGTGATATTTTGTGTTTTTTTAGGGGGAATCTTGACATTTTCAACTTGGGTTTTTTAAGCACAAATTGAAAATTAAATAAAAACAC
Organism: Coranthus polyacanthus; assembly: GCA_037367275.1. Classification (NCBI taxonomy): domain Eukaryota; kingdom Metazoa; phylum Chordata; class Actinopteri; order Kurtiformes; family Apogonidae; genus Coranthus; species Coranthus polyacanthus. The sequence goes on along the minus strand of JAPQRN010001463.1, from coordinate 685 downwards.
AACTAGTCATCTTTCCATATTTAAATAAAGGCAGAAATAATGGATTTTGTGGTCCTGACTCCACCTAATGAGTTAGATACGACGTCGACTGATTTTTGAAAGGCTCATATAATAACAATAGACTGTTAATTGTATGATATCACCTCCCCTATGAAAAAAATTCAACACTGTTGGAAATGTATTATTTTTGACTGTTGAAATGAACATTTAAATCAAAGTACAAAATACCTAAATTAATAAAATCAATAAATCTAGATATAACTTAAAGTAATCAATGAATCTGGAAGTTGTGCCAACGATTTTTAATTATTTTCCCTCAGAGTCATTAATACCAGTTGACATCAGTCATCCGTCACAATCGAAGCCAAGTTCTGCCGATCGAAAATGACACATTTTGCCTTTTTTTGTCGTGTGTGTGCATCCAGGTGGATGACGATGAAGCTCTGATTTCAGTTTCAGCAGGTAAACCCTCGATTCCACAGGCTGACGGAGAAACAGCTGAAGGTGTGACCTGATGCTAAAAAGCCAAACAGCATCTGGTTCCTGAGAGCATCACAGTTTGAGACGCCATCACACGCCCATCACCACATCCAGAGGTGAACGACACGCTGCGCTCACATCTGAACCAGCTCAACCCCCCTGAACCCTGACAGTCTGGACCCCCTGGACCCCCCCCCCCCCATCC
>JAPQRN010001462.1:0-12221 GCA_037367275.1 Coranthus polyacanthus | reverse complement strand
GAGGGAGGGAGGGAGGGAGGGAGGAGCGGAGGGTGAGGGTGAGAGGACAGCAAAAGTTGTAGAGGGAGGGAGGACAGGGGAAGTCTTAGCAACAAGGACAGGAAGGAGCCGACAAACGGAGAAAAAGAGTTTGCTGCCATTTTACTTGTAAGTATTTATGCTTCTACGCTGCTTTTTGACAGCGAACATTAAACGTTTTACTCCACTACATTCATTACAAGTAGATCAAGTTACTAGTTAACTTTACAGTTTCATACCGTTAATAGAAAAGGGAAAATCGACAAAAAAAATGATCAACAAGATATACCCGAAAGCAACATCGAACAGCAACATTAAAGATGAACACATCAGTACATTAATAATCATAATAATATACTAAATGTTATTCTGAAATGGGCCGTTCTGCGTCTTTACTTTTGATACTTTAAGTATATTTTGCTGAATTTTAAAATACACACCATCCTTCTGCATCTCTCTGTGTGTTTGTTTGTTTGTGATTGTGGTCACATGTTCGATAACAAGTAGAGCTAAGACCTCGCTATGAGCTATGACCCACCCTGGTCATCCATACATTGTGGGGTCAAAAGGTCAAAGTTCAAGGTCAATTAGTTTAAACCCCTATATAGTCTACTATGCAGGCTGATCAAGACGCAACAACTGTTGAAAATAATGATAAAAATAATGGTGGGACTACAACACGTCACCTCGTGACCTTAAACGTCACCGTTTGACTTTTAGCTTGATCCCCTGACCTTCAGTTTCCACTTTTGAAAACTCCTATGAAAACCTCCCATCACAGGGTAGATTTTGAGAGAGTCCAGAGAAAGACGGGTAGACATCTTGTTTCCTCTCAGGCGCCTTGAATTACAATTTGCTGGAAAGTAATTATGGAATTTTTGCCCGATTACACTGAAAAACTCTCAAGAACTGCAGCTTTAAGCAAGGGTTTGAATTAGTATCGGGTGATAAAACAATAATAAACATTGTCATGATGGTCATTATCATGATAAACATTTTCTTTTACCGTTGAGGTTTATTTTGTTTACATTGTCAGCTAAAACTCAAAATGTTTGTCTGTATTAACTCGTGCGTATGTTGACATTGAACAAGCATTTCATCATTATAGTTGTTTTGAATGTTCTACCTCTAGATTTGTGACATTTTTGAAAGTGTTCTGTCCATAAAGACCAGAGTTTGAAAGCACAAGTATCCATCTGGTTTCTTCAAGTTTCACTCAGAACCAAAAACCAGCCTTTAAACTGGAAAGACGTAGTGACATTCATTATGATAATCATCAATATCGACTGATAGGAACATTTTTTATCATGATGACATTTTTGGCTGTATCCCCCAGTCTTTAGTGTGAAAACAACACTTTTACTTGAAACAGGGTATTTTTACATTGTGGTATTACTACATTTACTTAAGTAGAATATCTAAGCGCTTCCTCCGCCGCTGCCGATGTAAACTGGCCGGCCACAGAGCACCCAAAGGAGGGGAGAAGAGGGAGCAAAGCTGCAGAGGGAGGAAGGACAGCGGAAGCCTTAACGACGAGGACGGGAAGGAGCTGAAAAACAGAAAAGGAGTTTGCTGCCATTTTATCTGATGTGGGGAAAAAAAAAAAAATAGACTGACATCGAGATCCACTAAACAGACAACGCGGAGCAGAGATAGCACTGCACGGACCAATTACGGTTGCCATGGAACAAAATGGAACAACCGATGGATCCCAAAATGAATGGGGACCATAATTTAATACATCAACGTGCAGCTCTTCTTGGAGCCATTAGCACAGTACATCTGTGTTTGCCATCATTATAAAATCTCACCTTTGACAGCTTTTCCTCTTGTGCCCTGTCATTGCTTTTGACACACACATACATAACACATAACACATAAATAAACACTGACAGCATGGCACATTATTGAGGCAAAGGTGATGTAATTGCTTTTTCCTCCGGTTCCCCGCCAGTCACGCCCTCTCCCCCTACAGCCGGGACTCCCTTTCTGATTAACACCTGTTACTCTCCTTCTTTCTCCCCCTCTCTCCCTGCACATACACTCCACAGCGTTAATCCTGCTCTGTGTCTGGTGAGCGAGCAGGCTTGCACGCTGTTAACCTTTCTCTTGTGCGATATCATATTTCACACAGTTAATCTGGTCTCACATACAGCTGTATGCCTTCACACACACAACGCACAAGTTTCAAAGAAAATCTGGTGCTCAATATAGCTCGAAATGGAAGTATATGCGCGTTTTGTGCCTCTTTCGCTGTTGCTAGTGTAGCGTTTGAATGCAGTTCACCATATAGGCTGCCTGCGTTCTGCTTTTCACGCTGGTGTAAGTATCCCTCCACCATTTGAGAGAGTAATCCAGCACGTGTGGCACATTATAAGTGTAAGTGTGCCCTCACATGGCTGTAGTGTGCAATGACAGCAAATGAGCGTTGGACCAAAAAAAAACAAAAAACAAAAAAAAAAAAACCCCATCCATGGTTAGTTTAGCTTTTGGCTCTCAGAGGCAATAATGGGACGTCTGTGATGCAACAGAGCGGATATACAACAAACATATCAAAGTGGGGAATGTATCAAAGAGAATAAAAAGCTGAAACACACCAGTCTAACACACTTCATTACATCTGCTGCCTCTCCCTGGTTGTTCATCACTAGATCTATTCTCGTCTCTCCCTCCTCTCCTCCTCTACCTTTATCACTTCAATCACTTGGCGATGTGCCTTGTGCCACTCAGAAGGCCTGCTGCCCGTTCCACTTCACGCAACGCAAACACACACACACACACACACACACACACACACACACACACACACACACACACAAACACACAAAAAGAGGCAGATTTCAAACACACACACAAACACTCCACAGATTCCTGTCCTTACTCTGTCTGTCATCCATCTGTCTGTCAGTCACTGCACTTTGAAGCTTTGTGCAATCTGGATAGTTACCAACCTCACAAATGCACACAAAACACACACATACTGTACTGTGCGCACATACACACACATACACACACACATCTCCAGCTGGACTGCTGATCTCACACACTTGGCCGGTTGAATATTCATCATCGTCATGCACAGAGGACCTTGTAAGCTCAGCGATGCAACCGCCCAGTGGTGTCAATTAGGGGACCAGAATCTGCTTTGTGTCAATTTATTCTTTTTGTTCCTGACAGGACAGCATTGATTTAAAAGCCAAACCCTCAGAGTGACCTTAACAACAAGTATATATTGCTCAGTGAGTTTCTACTACATAAGATCAGAAGTTTGATATAAGAGAAGGGCCCCAAGAGCGGTTCATTAAATCATTAGATGATCACATTACCGAGGAGGCTATCGTAACAGAGAGTACAATATGGATGTACTTCTGTACTTTAGTTTGTCATTATATCAGTGGAAAATAAAATAAAATTGGCATTTACAGATACAATAACCACATTATTTGCATGCTCATTGTAACTTTGTAACAGTGAAGGATGGGACATTTTTAAGTTTATCTCAAAACATTAATCACAGTGTAAAGTAAAAAAAAAAACACATAAACCCTTCTTAAAGGTTTAGCTGTGTTGTTTTTGCAGGGTTGTGATGAGCATACATTATTTTACATCTTTTTATTAAGGTACAGTAAGAAAATAAAGGAAATATGTGCACAGTATTAAAAACACATGAAAAGAAATCACATCTAAATGGCTTCTACAGACAAAAGTCAGTATTTAGAGTGACCTCCGTTCCCTTGACCAAAAGTAGCCCAAACAACAAGAGACGTTTGAATGAAACCTGGTGTAAAACATCAGAAGATTAGTGCAGTGAATCTCATATTGTCTGAACAAAAGAGTTCAGACATGTTAAGTGCAAAGGGAGGTCACACTGGACACTTGACACTTTGGTCTGTAGGAACTGGTTTTTTTCCTCAATGTGTTGTTTTTAATGCTGTTTATATATTTCCTGTACATTCCTGGTTGTATCTCGACACAGAGACTGATCTATGGCCATTATAACCTGCTGAAACAACAAGCCTAATGGTGGCGTAAGACTTTTGTGTATTGCATTCACCTGCAGTATCTGTAATGTGTCTTCGCTGAAACACCGAAACACTCCCTCTATAAACCGCAGGTTATTCAGTATATTCAGTTAAAGGTAAAATAGTGAAGGTACATGCCTTTGACGTCTGTTCTTGCTGGGTTTTTTTCTATCAGAAAACAAACGTTCACCAAGAACCGTCTGTCTCAGCAGCACATTTAACATTCCCATCAGGACTACTTGGTTAACCTCTGATCCACACACTCTACACCTCTCTCCTTCTACTCACCCTCTATAAAAGTGAGTTTGCCAAACTATAATACAATGGAACTTCGCCCAGGTCTTTCAGCATGCCAAAGCATCTCTGTTCACACAAAGCCCAGCGTAGAAATAAGGAATGGGATGGCCAGGAGGACCCAGTCAGGTCATTTGAGCGATACAGTATTTAATAACTTATCTTGAGCTTAGCTCTGTTAGGCTCAGTGGCTTAAATGGAGCAGAAAATTGAGAGTGAAAAAAACAGAGGACTGTCTTACAAACTCAATTACTCCCTGGAGGCAGTCCAAGTGGTCAACTTGCACGCCCCAGCAGATATATATCAGGTATGTTGAATTTTATTTCTAGTCGCAAAGATCCACACAGCCTGATCCTGTCTTCGGTGATTAATATAGAAGGAGAATCAGGCCTGATAATCAGCTTAAATCAAATTCAAGATACAGACCGTGACCTGGTATGGAAAAGACATCAAAGTGGAAAAAAAAAAAAAAAATCAGGACAAATATTCCATTACAATGGACAAAATTTAATTGAAATAAGTTAACATAATTCACATTAAACGAAAATCTGAATATAGTGTTTATGTTAGAATAACTCAAGACATTTGGTCAAACTCTTAGATGATATGGTTTAAATACATAAAGTTAACAGGCAACAAAATAAAACTTAAGCATTCACAATGTAAAAAAAGTGAATATTGAGTTCAAATAAAAGAAGTGCAAATGACTCACAGTGTCTCTGACAGTAAGAAAGATAGATTACATCTTTCACATAAGATAGTGCAGCTCTTACAAATAATACTCTCTATATATACAACTATAGCAGACAATTGTTTAGAATTAATAAGTTAGCCTTCTTTTCTGAGCACTTTAGGGTTTTAAATATTTTATGGATTTTATGGGAATGCAAATTCACATGGTCAAGATAGAGGTGTAATTGATATTTTCAACACATACAAAACATGACTGAAAGAAGGAGCTTTCCCTTTTATATATCTTTTTACTATGAGAGGGCAAATTCAAAATCATGTATGACTTTGAAGCCTGCATTTTTGGCCCCGCTATATGGAATGGGAATAATATACATTCATAAAAAATAAATTATTATTAAAAAACTGAAATAAATAATGCAAGTGCTCCCTTCTTTGAATGTTAATAAAGTTTTGACGAAGGGGAAAGTTGAGTGTCTAATCAGAGTCTCTCCTAACTCTCTTCATCTCTTCCTACTCCCCTTCAGGTTAGCGTCTTTAAGTTTCCATTTCAGACTCTGAGTTATCCAGATTGGACACAGTGGAGCTGTACCATTCAGCACTCTCCTCTTCTTCCTGTACTCCAGATCCGCCACCGCCTCCTCCGTCTCCTCTGCCGCCTCCGCCTCCTCCGTTTCTTCTTTCGCTCAACATTTCCATGGCTACTTGGTGGTAAGGGTGTTTGCGTTTGGTGTGTCGGCGTAGTGTGTTACGCTCTGCAAAGCGTGTGTGGCAGAGTTGGCACTGGTAGGGTTTCTCTCCGGTGTGTACCCTTTGGTGGCGCTGCAGCTCACCAGCCTCCCTGAAGCGTTTGGCACAGATGGGGCACACAAAGTTCCTCTGGCCTGTGTGGATGTGCTTGTGTCTCTGTTAATAAAAAGAACAACAAATCTTTTATTTACATGGATTAATCACTGTATTTGGTCTCGACTTCTGTATTTACTTTTTAAAGGAGACAAAATGATGATAATGAGTTTGCTCTGACCTGCAGATGGCTGGAGCGTTTAAAGGCTTTGCCACACTGCTGGCAAACATGAGGCTTCTTTTGCGAGTGAGTGATAGCATGTCGCTCAAGATCAGAGAGGTAAAAGAAGACCCGCGGGCACAGTTGGCAGTACAGCACCCTGCGGGAGTTCATGTTGTTGGGTGACTGTGCTGGGGAGAGAGGATCAAGTGGGTCAAGCGGGTCGAGTGGGTCGAGTTTAGCGGAAGAGAGAATGGATCCGATGGGAGGGGAGGAGGGAGGAGCAGCAGCGTTGGAGAAGTAAAGATGGTCCTCCAGAGGTAAATGTTCTGACTGCAGGTCAGAGGGATCAAATTTGGGCTCAGAGGCTGGTGACTGGGCTTCTTCCTCTGTGCTGGGCTGAGCTAAGGGGTCATAGGTCAAACTACCAGACTGTGTGCATGGAGAGGATTCTGTAAAAGCTGATGGCTTGTTGTTTTCACTGGAGACCTCTTCAGCAGATATGGCTTCAGTTCCAGGGTTTGAGTCGGAAGAACTTATTTGAGTATGGACGAGGGGAGTCATGCTGTGAATGGCTCCCATGGAAGAGTTATGGTGCTCGTTCTGGAGTGCTGGGGAGGGCGAAGTAACAGCAAGAGAGCTGAGAACAGAGTTTACATTATTCACTCCTGACAGGATAACAGGTGGGTTATTGGGGCTAAGTCTGATAACAGGGTGCGACAGTGTGGGCAGAGGCGATCCAAGCGTGCTCACCTGACCGGAGGGTAAAGGAAGGGACACGGGGGCTGAGGTCGCAGTGATCTGGGACAGCTGACCTGTCGAAGGGTCAAGGACAGCAATAGGAGTGGAGGTAGAGGTGGACTCACCAGAGGAAGAGGGTACAGATGAAAAGAGAAGGAACATAGGAGCGGCAGCACCAGGTGAGGTCTGAGGAACGGTAAGGGGAAGTGAGAGACTGACCGGAGCGGAAGAGAGCTGAGGGGAGGATGAGGAGGATGACAGAAGGAGAAAAGAAGCATTGTTGGAAGGGTTTGCGAGGATCTGGATGGGTTGGCTAGGGACTGCAATCCCAGAGGCCTGGGACAGAACAGCATTAGCCTCCTGAACAGATTTAGCACTTGGCTCCGACGCCTTAGAGGAATCTGAGTTTGTAATCAGCTGATCCCTCTGAGATGGTGAAGCGGTGGCAGAGGCTGGTGAAGGGTTCGGCTCATCAGAAGGTGCATTTAGTGCATTGTCTAAACTTTGGCTGAGGCTAGGGCCTGCTAATGTGGCCATTTGTGATGACCCCTGTCTCTCTCCCTCTAATGAAACAGCCTGATCTGACTGAGGATCCTCAGATGTGGAAGAATCGACTTGCGGCACTTTGAGTCCATCGGGACTGAGAGTATACGGGATTCCCTGGTCATCTATGAGAAGAAGGTTTTCGGTGTCACAGTCTATTGAAGAGAGAGAGGTAAACACAGAGGTAGCAAAGAAAGAGGGAGACAGGAGTGAGTCCTCAAGTGTATCTGTGCCATCGACGCAGAACACAGAGGCTTCTTCATCATTGTCATCCTCTTCTACTACGTCCCTGTCTCCCTCTCCCTCATACTCATCCACCTCCATAATCAGCGAACTCTCACAGCCAGAATCATCTAAAAAGCGCCCGTATCTCCTCTCTCGGCTTTCTCTTTTCTTGGGCAAACTCAGGTCCAGTGGTTCTGTCTGTTCTTCCATTCGCACCTCGTCAAATTTACAAGCCTTCAAGTCTATTTCTTGCAAAATTAAAGGAATATTTCTCTCCAGTTCTCTCTCTGTATTTTCCTCTTTAATCTCCCGTTGGCTTAGCATTTTAACTGTATTGGTGCTGGAGATAAAAGGCGTTTCTGACCTATCAGTGAGGATCATTTTATCATCCAAAACATCCTTCTCTTTGCATATTTTCTGCCCCTTCTTTGCCTCTGTGCCATGGAATGATTCAGCTTCAGGTTCTTCAGTCATTTTGCAAGTGACTTCCTTGATCTCTGTTTCATTTTTAACAGCGGATATTTGGATCTTACTTCTGTTTTTATCTGTGATCACTGCCCCAGATGAGACCAGAACAGATCTCTTAAAATGTGAGTGAGGAAAGTCTTTGGTCAGGCTGATTTTGGAGTTTGTGATTGGCCTTTTGCACCGTGGAGGAACAACAATTTTGATTCTGATTGGCTGGCTGCGCAGAACAGGCACTCCAGTCTTTACTGTAATTGGCTGTCTGAACCCACCAATCTTACTTGTTTCCTGAGAGGCAGGCTTAGGAGTCCCGCCCACCTCTGGCTTTTTCCCATTGATTGATAAAGCGTCTTGCCTGATGGTCACTGCTTTGACAGGGCATGGCTGGAGGTTACCTGGTACGGTACTGGGTGAGGTTTTGTCCTTTGGGTCCAAAAAAACCCCTGTCACTGGTCCTGATCCCTCTGTACACTGGCTGCCATTTTGGACATCCAGGCTGCCACTGGTCAGGACTGTAGCCAACTGAGAATCCATTTTGGGGCATACCTATTTATATTTCTGTAAAAAAGGGATAAAAATAATAAATTAGAGTCTCAGAGTACCAAAATTAGAACATAAATAAATACAATTCAATGTAGCTTGTATTAAAAGAAGGGGATAAAATAATATTCAGGGGTTGGTTGGGAGAACTGAAAGTGTGGTAATTATTGGGGTCAACTTTAATACATAAAGCCAATAATCATCATCGATTTTCTGATATATTTCTAACAGCCTATAGATCAAGCAGGTTATCCCTTACAGCTTATTCTTCAGTCCGAGCTGATACATAACCCCCTACACAACAGACCGCCCCAGTTAATTGTGTTGGTTACCTCAGCATGATCCTAAATTATAGCTCAGCGAATTTCTTCCCGAGGGGTCGACCAGAGTCACCGATCATTCAGAGAAACGCACCGGAGAACAGGAGGCTCTGAATGATGTGAGCGAAAGAAGGTTTCCTCTCTCAGACTTCTACCGTCCACATGCAACACAAAAGCACCAGAACGTTTCATCCTAAACTAATCCCCTTAACATTATTCATATTGCATTTGATTTGCAAACACTAGCCTGCTCTATGTGGTTCAAATTTGTCTGAGGATAAACCGAGAAGTACTGTCCGTGGAGGACGCCATTACGCACAGTCCACGGTCCGAAATGCCAGTATTATTATGGAGCGTGTGCGCTTTGACAGCTCTCGGACCTGGGACAACGCCATCACTAACGCGTCGGTTGGAGTAGAGAAACATGTATATTTACAGACAGTCGCGGTGTGGAGCGGATCCTTCCCTTTGCACCGGAGCTTCCTCGGACCTACAGCCAGCCATTTTAGAGCCGAAGGTCCGAGACACCGAAAGCGCAACCCGGCAGCTTTAGGACAAACTTTCCCGGCGCGCTGTCATTTATTGCAGCCCGGCTGTCAGAGCCGGCGTAAGATGCGCTGGACACGCTTTCGATACATTTAAAACTGTATTTTAAACTATACTCCACCCATACGCTCGCTGCATAGGGACTGGCTTACCCGAGCTGTGGATATTTCCGGAGGACCAAATATGACTGTGCAGTGTAAAGGGTGATGCTGCGAATGCTGAGGGAGGGAGGGGTCAAGGGGAGTTGCTATGGTGTCGCAGCCTACCGGGTCCGACCAGTAGCCATGTTCAGCCTATGAGTACGGTTGAACCTGCAGCCTGCAAAGAGAGGCTCTGTGACAGAGAGGAAGACATACAGTGGCAAAGCAGGAGAGGAATAAAGAGGATTTTGAGAAATGGACCTGAACTCACCTAATAGGTCTTCATGTGTCACAAAAAAAAAAGAGCCAAAGAGCAAACATTTTTTTTCTCCATTATTTTTATTTTTAAATCACTCACACCATCAGAACTTACAAGCCTTAAGACTTGCTGCGTCAGACTCAACTGAGAAAAAGAAAAATCACACAGTGAGGTATCACAGAGTCATTACAAGTTAAGCTACATGAAGATAGCGTACCTTCTCAAACATAACGGGTATCGCTTGCGTACTGCATTGACATCATCATCAGACATATGGATGGCATCTACAAAATGCATTGACACAAGCTGTGGAGGATCAAGGTAATAACTGCATTTGTGGGTCGCATTTAAATCTGCACTTTAATAGTATGCAAGAGAATGTGACCCATGAGCACAGAGAAGACAGCATAGCCTGCAGATCCACAAGAGCACTGTGGGAAATATTTCAGTGTCTAACAGACCTTTATCATATTATAGATAGTTTAAGTGAAGCTGCTAAGCTAGGGGTGGTGCGTAGGGTGCTGGTGTGACAGGAGGTGTGCATATTGTGACACATTGTCATGAACGTCGGGTGGGCCAAGGTCACACGTGCAGGTCATCACTCCATCTCATCAGGCTCACAAGCGTCAATCTCTGAGACCAGCCGATGAGGGAAGAGTTTATACTGCAGCCATGTGGGCTCTAAAAAAGAGAAGGTGCATGAATACTGAACAACACTTGAACGCCTCATATAAAAATCTGAATAGGAAAGAAGATGGAAAATAGAGTTTAGGGTTTACCAAGGTAGCAGGCTGGTGGTTGCAGTACTCCATCAAAGCAGGTCTGAGTTGCAATGGTGCTGCACTGCTTCTCGGGATGCTTGCAGTAGAACGTCACATTTTCCCCATGAGGAACCATGGCATCAGTAACGTCAAAAGGCCATCTCTTCACTCCACCAATCATCACGCGGCTTCGCTCAGCAGGGATGAGACAGCGAGCTGTGAAATTTGACAACAATACACAGTAAGTGTCAAATAAAAATGCTGTCCAGGCCAGTTTATTTTGTTTTTAAGTAGTCTACATATTTTCATTTTGCATCTACTGAGTGAGCCTTTAAAATGTAATGTTTTTAAAACGCATGGTACTCAAAGCATCTCCTTTACTTCTGCAGTAGGGGGGTGAGTCACTCCAGTTGCCATTTGACAGGCAGGTGACCTTCTGGGGTCCATCCAACAGGAAGTTCTTTTTACAAAGGTAGTGGATGACAAAGCCCACTTCGTATTCAGTCTTTTGGACAGCCACCACATAGCCGTGCTCTACCTCTCGAGGAGGCTGGCAGTACACTTCTAAAAGAGAGAGAAAGAAGGGGATCGATCTTTAGTTTTTTTCACCAAAAGCTAGGATCAGTCATGTTCCTCATAGAGTGACGCAAGAAGCATTCTGTGTAATTTCCCACCAAGGAGAAGGCCGTACAGTATTAGTTTTTACCACAAGATGGCAGAAAAGCACTGCAAGACAGAACAGTCGGTCATGAAGGCTGGAAGGTTTGTGTATTTCTGTTTTCCTCTTTCTTTGATTCACCCCTTCTTACACATTTGCACACATATATGACAACATGCACACAAAACTATGAGGATATGATTACCATCCCATTTATTTTCATACTCTTCCACTAAACTAAAGACCGGTCTTTCAGGCGTCTTATATACACTCCGTGTCCTTTAAGTGTGAAGAGGAGGTAACACACATGCATATGGTCAGTATAAGATGCTGCCCACTTACTTTTACAGATGGGGTGAGGATACTGCCAGGTTTGGTTATCCTGACAGAAATTTTCACTGCTCCCCACTATATCCGCTCTGCGGGAAAGAAAGAGGAGAGGGGTGGTGATACATGTACAGTATTCACAGCTAAGGAACCTCATCTAAATAAAAGCGATGGGAAAAAAAAAAGGTGCAAATCATTTCTTTTCACTACACCTCTCTTTCAGAGCATCTACATTTTATGTGTGCACAGTTCTGGCTGACACATCCACTCAGGCTCATCTTATCCTGTGGATGAGTCAGTGTGTAAAGGGGAGTCAATACAAGATTAGACTGTAATGACCTAGTTAGCTCAATGGAGAGATCGTCAGCTGGGAGATCAAAATGAATTTCCTGTCATTCATCAGTCATCACCCGTCGTTCCTCAACACCTCCGGTATTCAAGTCTTCCCTTCGCTCCCTCTCTCTTCTTCACACTCCATCTCCGTCCTCACACTTCCTCCATTTCTACCTTCATACCGTTTTAGGTTTTCATAGCTTTTCCTACACACTTACAACCTTAACCTCCTTTCTTCCACCCCTTCCCCATCATCTGCCTCTCTCTCTCTCTCTCTCTCTCTCTCTCTCTCTCTCTCTCTCTCTCTCTCTCTCTCTCTCTCTCACACACACACAC
>JAPQRN010001461.1:0-12222 GCA_037367275.1 Coranthus polyacanthus | reverse complement strand
CTGGTATCATTTCAGTGCCTTCAATACCCAACAAGTACATTTTAATGATAATGTGTTAATAGAAAATTTCAAGTTGTGATAAATAGGTTTACTTTTGAGTGTATAAATATACAAAAGAGCCGAAGAATAAGAATGGAAGATTTTTACCACAATTTGTAATTTTTGATTTTTTTTTTTTGTTCAAATGCATGTGGTATCAAAAAAAAGTATAGTTTCGGAACCGGGACTGAAGCAAACAGCAGCGTCCCACCCACAGCACCATCTGACTGCTTACACCAACAAGTCAATGCAAATCTGAAATGTATTCATTCATTTATTTACTAACACTTAGAATTTATAATCCTTCAAGCTCAACGTGGAAACTGACAAGAAATATCTTTGAAATATTATTATAACTGTACTTTTTTGTATTTCGTTTGAGCATCAGCTTAAAGGCACTGATTTCAACAATGCTTTGAGTTGAAGTTACTCTAAAATTTAACACCAAACTTTTCATTTTTATTACAAATGTTTTGTCGGTTCCAAATATCTAATCATATATCAGTCTCTTTGAAAACCAGTAATCACTATCACCTCTGAAATAACCATCGATGCCTCGTGCGTACTCAGTAGCTGTCTAATGTTTGCTGTTGTCGTTCAGGGTTTTTCCTGGTCTAATGGAGGTGGCGCCAACATTCACTTCAACTGCCTGAATACACATGAATAGAAAGATAAAGACAGTTACCATGTTAAAACTGTACTTATGTATGTAACTGGTTTTACTGTTACTGAAACGAACACTTCATCAAGCTTCATCGTGCTTTCTACACCAGTAAAAGAGTGTTTTCCATTGAGAGTTTCGTCGATACCTGGAGGTGGCGCAAAATTTCAGATTTCATTGGAAAGTGGAATTTTCCCACGGGGATAATAAAGTGTCCATCTATCCATCTGTCTGAACACAACAATGGAGTCCTACTATTAATGTGGTCAATCCAATGTCATTTTCTCCCCTCCTCCTCCCCCTCTCTCCTTCCCTGCCTCTCTCTCTGCAGACCATGTTGACTGCCATCTCGATGAGCGCCATCGCTACCAATGGAGTAGTGCCAGGTGGGTGAGCAGACGCTGGCACCACACAGTCATCACTGTTTGAGGCTGTCCGCTTCAGAATTTCTCTTTTCACTGATTGCTTTTGGCATGTTCCACCATCGCAGCTTGACATCCCCAGAAACAGTAAAAGCTTTAGTCTGGGATCTTGTGCACTTTAACTTAATCACACGACATTATTTACACAAAATAAAAACACAAGCCAAATGCCCAAAATGTACATCTACTGTAACCACACGTTTGTGTCTGTATGCAGACACATTAATGCGTGCATAATGTATTATAGCTAAATTTTATAATGTGAGTTTACATAGTAATGATGGCCTGCGTCTTACCAGTTTGTGTGTATGCAGCAGGGGTCAGAGGAAATTACAGGCTTGTGGAGAAGTGTGTAACTGTATGCCAATTATAACTGTCTCTGTTATAACTGGTGCCAGCCTTAATACTGCTGCAAAGTGCTGATTAAGGTCTATTTATTTATGTTGAGTTAATTTATTAGCACAGCGTCAGGAAATACAAGTATTGTTGTACAACACGACTTAAAGATATATTACTGGCATAAATTATAGACCAAATTTACAATTACTGGAAAGCAGTAGGACAAAAGTACACGGAAGCTGGACAGTGGGAAAGCCTTTTTGAATATTGAATTGGATTAGATTACAAGAGATTTATTTCAAACATGTGACAAATATCAAGTAAGGCAACAATGTCCGTGCATGTCCGAAAAGGAGTAGGAAGATGTATACACTACCCCTCTTCTATAATCACATATAGCTCAGATACTTTGCTTAATGTCAGCACATACATTATTATCATGCAGGTGCTCATCCTCCAACAACAACAAAATCAACCTTATCAATCCTGACCGAAGCCTAACTTCATCCCTGTACCTCTCAAACATCTTTTGTTTTTTTGTTTTAATTACATTTTCCTCCAGTGTGTAAGATTTAGAAGAATCTAAATGCAGAATTCAGTTTCAGTAATTGTTCAGTAATTGCAGAAAATCCATTTTATAGCGGGTGGCATCCAGCGTTACGGTGCATTACCGTCACCTCCTGTGTCTGAGTGTGGACCAGAGTTGATATCCACTTAACTGAAAGCCCAGAAGAGACGGAGCAAACTGCTCTAACGACAATGTCACTAAATATCACGCACCTTTACGTTAAAACCTGCATCTCTGTCTGACAGAATATATAAAGTAAATTAATTCTTTATTGAACATTTATTCGTGTTGCCTTAAATTCTACCAGATCCATGAACTTATAAACCTGTCTTTAAAAACAGCTTGTTACTGAGTTGAATCCTGCATCGTTAGCTCTCTTCGTGACTCTGTTTTGTAGTAGGCATAGTGAGTATACAGTGCTTTTCTATGTGTTACCCCGCACCTCCACACAGTGACTCATGTGGTAATACAAATGAACAACATTGTATAACGCTTTATGATCTAGTATGTGCCGTGTTTGCCCCAGAACTGCAATGCTCCTTGCCAACTTTTGCTCGCACACATCTTATATGAGGTGGCCTAAAAATCACACCTAGAAATGTATCTATAATAATATGATTCATTTCAGGTGTGACTATCAGAATTTCCGCTGACGTTTGTTGTTGTGTTTGTGCGTAGCTGGAGGCTCCTACTACATGATATCCCGTTCGCTGGGCCCTGAGTTCGGGGGAGCGGTGGGGATCTGTTTCTACCTGGGGACCACCTTCGCAGGGGCCATGTACATCCTGGGAGCCATCGAGCTTCTCCTGGTGAGGAACTTCCTCTGTGTTTGTGTCTCCTCCTCTTCATCAAGCATCTTCTACTTCATTTACAAGGATTACATTTTGGTGCCATTAGCAGTGTTTGCAGTTTGAAGTTTCACATTCAGTGTTTTTTGCCTGTTTTGTAAAAGAATTAACAGACATGTAGGACATGGAGGCTTTTCTCTAATAAGTTCTGACATAAGGAACATTTAACTCATGCGACTGATCAGCTCTTCGCATGAGAGACTAAAACATGGCTGGCAAGTGTGGACTCTCAAATTATTCCTCAGTCTCATTCATGAAAAAAAAAACATCAC
This sequence comes from Coranthus polyacanthus, assembly GCA_037367275.1. Classification (NCBI taxonomy): domain Eukaryota; kingdom Metazoa; phylum Chordata; class Actinopteri; order Kurtiformes; family Apogonidae; genus Coranthus; species Coranthus polyacanthus. Next base: position 9,073 of record JAPQRN010001461.1, on the reverse strand, counting down.
AGCCATTTTTGATGGAAAACAGTAACAGAAAGCTGTACTTCTTCTACTCTGTTTATTACAGCCGTGTGTAACGTAGCCTATAGCGCCACCTTTAGACATTAGACATCAGACATTACACAGCCTACTTTATTCAGTCAAAACAGAAACTCACATAAGTTACATTTTCTTTGCTTTTTTGACTTTTCAATAGTTCACTTCACTTAGTGTCAGCCCACCAGCTGTGGATTCTGCGGTTAGAGACATATGACAGCTACTCATTTATTTGGTGGGATCGAGAGGAATATACAGAATTATGAGTATCTGTTTTTAAGGATTAGCACCTTACAGCTGAGTCTCAGCCAATCATCACCTGTTTAGACAATGAAGTGGCCCAACACATTCACCTAAAATCAATCAGTGTTGATAACAATTCACAGGTATAAGTAAAGTAAGAAAATAAAACTGATATTGGTAACTCTTTATTCGGATAGTCCACCTACAGAGAGTTTACGAAGTATTACTGTTATCAGATTAAGTGTTACCGTTCGATTTTGTCACCTCACATGTATTCAGGAGCTAATTCCGATCAATGTTTAAACATTTTTACTTCACCTTCACTGGTCTGGAAAAGAGAAGGAAAGATCGATAACAGTGGGTTTGTGTCGATCTGAGTGAAAGAGAGACCTGTCAACCCCCTGTTACACAGAATACTTGAAATGACTTTTGTTTGATGCTAATTCAGCCAGTGTGCTGCATGACCACGGCGTGCAGCACAAAAAAAAAAAACAATGAAATGCTGGAAATAGCTTTGCCAGGTTAGCGGCGGATGACCACTCAAATCACAGCTTTCCCCTCCCTGCAGTGAACTCTGCAACGCTGTGTTTTGACACTTTTGTCATGGAGATAACACTGTTGGGTTGATCTGCCACAAAGGCTGTTCTCAAGAGGAAGTTGATGTCATTGTGCAGTAAGTTCACAATTGCCACAAGTAATATGACCTCTTAAATTAATTTGTGTTGGTGATACATAGACGTTTTCATTCTGGCCAAGGAATATCGGTGCCAATATTGGAAATGGTTCAATGATATGAGGCAAGGAGCCAAATATAACAGCAGAGAGGTATTCAAACAGCCATCGCTGAAGTCCACCGAGAATACGGCAGCTTCACTTCTTTGTATTTACTGTCTCTAGTAAAAATTCATTAATTTTTAAGTATAATTTCCTGAGAGACATGGACTGATAACCAAAAGAAAGATTTTACTATTTTGTTCTAACTTTGCACTCTCAAACATTCACTTCAGCAGTTTTTTTTTGTGGCAGCTATTATTGTACTTAATCTTCTTCTTTTATATTTTAGAATAGCTGGATTCATCGTGGAACATGAATGTTTTTAGGAAACGAACACAATACCAGTTTAACAACTGTTATTTCTCTCCGTCAACTTGTACAGTTGATCTAATTCTCATTTGAGTAAAATGCATAACAATAATATGATATGTGAATGGATTTTCCTCATTAAAATAGTAGAAGAGCGTTCTTGAGAGTTTATAAATGTTGGTCTCAACAAAGCCATGTGAAATGTAGAGGAGAGGTAAGACATGTAACAAGACTAAAACTCATAAAAGATGCAACAAGATGCGAATGATGTAAAAATACAAAGACGTTAAGAGATAAAAGTGATGTAAAAAAGAGACTCAGACGCATTGTTTTGTCGGTGAAGAGTCATTAAAATGTAGACGTCGTGATGTATTTTTGTAAATTTGAGTCCAGAGGAGACATAAAATAGATTTTCTTGAGATGAAAAAAGTTTGGGAATCACTGATTTGGACGTTTAGAACCAGGTTAGACTTGGCATACTAAAAAAGGACTTTTTATGCTTTTTGTGTTTCGAAGTCCAAGTGGGAAAAACATAATTAAAGTGTTTTTTGACATTTTTATAATCTCTCAGAGCAAAAAGCTACACTGTTTGCGACGGACGCCGACAGAGCAGTAGAGTGTATGTAAATGTGGAAAAATATGAAAAACAAACATGTTTCTCCACCACCGCGATGCATCGTGCGCCTGTGAAAGCAGGGCTCCTTTCCTTCTTAGTTTATTTTTTGCATCGCTCTGCTTTGAAGCTATTTTTCTCAAGTTCTGCATTCTTCTACGTGAATTCTGAGATGATAAAACTATCTTTGATCTCCTTCCGCTCCTCCTCCTCCTCCTCCTCTTGCCTTTTATTTTACACTTCCTTCTCTGCAGTCCCCCATGCTGCATGGAGTATTGGGTAATTATGCAAATACTGCATTAGTGAGAGATCAAGACACTGGCGGAGAAACAAGGACGATTCTTGAAACAGCTCTCATCACTTTGGTCCACTGTTATCAAGATACCAGAGTGTTTTTTTTCTCTATTATTATTATTCTTCCGCTATTCTCCTTCCGGATGCCTCTAATGGATATGCAGAGTTTGATCATGCCTGGAGGTTAATTCTGTCTTCTGGGTCAAAGCTGGCTTAGTTTCCATTGTAAAATAACAATCCCTGCAGAATTGTAAGGAGCGGATCTGGAGAAGGCTGATTTGAATATGTTTCATCCTTCCACCCGAGCCAAGAACACAAACTGATGCTGCTATTTTAGGAAGCATGAACAGTTCAGAGTGAAGCAAGAGATTTGTTTGCCTAGTGATACGCCGTTCTTAGCATCAGATTAGTTTCCCCTGCCAAATGACCGAACTGAGCCATGACTGTCCACTTTTTCTCCTCAATTCTCTTTTGCTCTTCATGGTGATTTTGCTTGCTTGGGTTGAAACCAAATGATGGTTCAGAAAAAACGAAACTCCCGTGCTTATGTAACAGCCCTGCTATGAATCATCCAAAGTGATGACAGATACTGATGGGCTAATTAGGGGTTTCCCGTTTTATATATGGTAGGACTATTCTTAGATTTAGCCATAGTAAAAGTGAAAGATTGACATTTCATTAAGAGTATTAATACCATGCTTGAGTTATTTAATTAAGCTGAATTTACATAGCATCCAGTATTATGTGCGCTGCTTCGAGCTCCAGTAGAGCACTATTAATGTGAGCATCGTGTTTTCACATTTCACAGTTTTCCTCCTCACTCATCTCATCGCTCACTGCCTTTCTCACCTCTCTTTTATATAATATATATATATTATTTATACTTTTTTCCACCCAGGGTAAAATTTATTAAACTCTGCAGTAAACAATGAGTGAGAGGAGCAGGCTTGTGACCCAAAAGCTGCCGGCTTATATCCCCAGACAGGCTGGGAAAAAGTGAGGAGGATGAGTAATACTTGAACTCCCTAAACATCTACAACCAAGATGCCCTTCAGCAACAATGAGATTGCACTAAAGTTTTATGAGAGAAATGCTGGTGTGTTTCCCTGAATGCATAAAGGTAAATAAAATGTAACCTCTCTACTTCAGATCTACATAGCGCCCAAAGCCGCCATCTTTCCCCTGGAGGGCCTGGAAGGTGACGAGGCGGAAGCTGCCCTGCTGAACAACATGCGCGTCTACGGGACCATCCTGTTGACCTCCATGGCCACGGTGGTGTTTGTCGGTGTGAAGTACGTCAACAAGCTGGCCCTCGTGTTCCTGGCTTGCGTCATCCTCTCCATCTTGGCTGTCTACGCCGGAGTCATCAAGACTGGCGTCGATCCTCCTGACTTCCCGTAAGCAGTGGCAAATGATGGTCCAAAAGAATAGAAGTGAAACGCACCTGAGTGCACGTGATACACACCTGTCCTGCCTGAGCTGCTGCAAGGACCCAACAGTTTGATACATGCAACAAAGCGGTGTAATTAAAATACTATTTAAATGTAGTTGCACAGTTGCTGAGAAAAATACGTAATTGAAATTACAGTTACTAATCAAAATGTTGGGGATTACAAAGGGGTCACATGAGGATATATTCTTAAACCGCATGTTCTCCTGGAGGTTGTAATGAACAGATGTTTTGCTGATTCCAAGTCTCTTAGCGGCGACTGCTTCACTGTCCTCTTCTTCGTGAAGAGCCAAAATGTCCGTCCTCTCCTCAGCTGTAAATTACTCTGGATTGTCTTAACCTTATGTATGCAGCTGATGCACATAATTATACTGTTTCACAAGCGTTTCTGGTCATCTAGTGTAAAAATGTGGAAACTTTACTATTTCAGCATGTCATGTTTTTGTACATAATTTGTTGAATGGAAGGATTTGTAGCAGATTTTGTCATGCCTATTATAAACTGCTGTAATTATTTAACCACGCTGACGAATTACAAACAAAATAATCCATGTAAAATGGATGTTTTACATGGATTAAAAAAAAAAATCTGAGGTGGTCTAATAATTATTTCCAGAGTTGTATATGTAGTATATAACAGCTGACCACACTAAAGCAGGTGACCAGGTAGTCGTACAGGAAGGCCTCTCAGCTCTGTTTGCCTTCTGAAAACAGAAAAGGCTTTTAACATTAATGTTCAGTGTTTTCAATGTTTTTAAATGTATGCTTTCAGGACCTTTGAGCTTTATTGCTCAGTTTAAAACGTTTATTAGGAAAGTAATGAAAAAGTAGTAATTACTTTGATGAAGTACTTAAAATAGTTTCATTACTTACTAGTATTCTGCAACTTGTTGCATTTCAAACGTAACCTTCCAACGCTCAGACCCAAGTAGACAAACGCATGGTTCAAACAACACTTAGCTTCAGGTGATTCGATGTTAGAAACTGCTTCAGTTTGAAAGCTTGGAAACGATTTACACTGCTACGTTACTTTTTAAACTGAAATTCAGGCTGCTGTAAACCTGCTTCACTGTGTTTATATGCAGATTCTATTCAGATTACATGTACCTACACTACTACAATATGTACCGTTTTTCAAATAAGCTCTGGTCTGATTATTTGCAGGTAAAATTGAACTACATTTGTTATTATTTAATTACTTCAATGGTTAGAACCTGCTTCACGTGCTGTAAGAGTTCTCTGACAGGTTGTTTTTTTTCTTTTCTTACTCCAGTGTGTGCGTCTTGGGGAACCGCACCTTGGTGTGGAAGACCTTTGACGTGTGCGCCAAGACCATCGAGACAGCCAATGGGACAGTCACCACACAGCTGTGGCAGATGTTCTGTGATTCACCATTCCTCAACGCTACCTGTGACAAGTACTTCACAAACAACAATGTGACTCAGGTCCAGGGCATCCCAGGGGTCACCAGCGGCATCCTGGCAGGTTGGTTCATCAGTCTGAGATCTGTTTGCAAGTGCACACAGTCTTTCATACACTACAACGATGCAGCATGTATTTAAGCACAGATTCACCCACAGGAGTACGTGATGTAATTAGGTATTTCTATCCATTTTCTAAGTATGTTGTTACCACTAGGGCTATACCATGAAGCAGGGCTTATGATGCAATATATTGCAATACTGTAAGCAAGGCATTTTTTAACAGAATCTTTGGAAAATGAAGTATGGAGTATAAAGGACACATCGCTATATACAAGACATTTTAAAGTTTAGTCAAATGGCTAAAGATAGATGCGATCAGGGGTTTAAATTCAACACAACACCAACCGTCTGCCATGAATCTTTGTGTGTAAAAAAAAAAAGCTTAAAAATCTACAGTATCACAATGTCTATGTGCTTTGTATTTCTGGCCTATTTAATATTTATTGTCAAAAGGGGAAAGATAACAATATATCCTGCGAGAGATGCTTAGGATTATCGCCATGGCAGGGGGACGAACAATAGATATTGTAAATTTCAGTGGAATGTTTTATCCAGAAAATAAATGTCAAGTGAAACATTTCATCTCATTTTTTATTTATGCGACTGTGTTTGTCTACTTGAATCATTTTCTCCCTTGTCTTTCCTCTTCCCCTCCCGTGCTTTTCGTATCCATCCAGAGAACCTGTTTGGAAACTACTATGAGAAAGGGGACATGATTGCCAGAAAAGACATGGAGTCAGTCGAAGACCAGGATGATCCTCAGACCAACGCAAACCGCTATGTGCTGGCGGACATCACCAGCTTCTTCACGTTGCTGGTTGGAATCTACTTCCCCTCTGTGACAGGTGAAAGTCATTTTAAGATTTTTCAGTTGTATTCTTTCCTTTTGGTACATGGTTTTAGGGACTAATATATGAAGGAGAGGGGTTTGTATTGTTACAGTACCACGATATACTGAAAAATGTAAAAAATATCTAGCGGTGTTGCAGAGAATTGTGTGTATGTTTGTTTAATCTCTGATCTTGATCGTGTTTACGTCTCTTACCTTCTACCTTAAATATTTGTTTAGGGATCATGGCTGGTTCCAACCGTTCCGGAGACCTGCGTGATGCCCAAAAGTCAATTCCCATTGGAACCATTGCAGCCATCACCACCACCTCCACCGTCTGTATCCTCTCACTGCTGCCCCCTGCAGGACAACAAGGGTCACTGCACATACCCATTTAAAAGAAATAGAAATAGAAATTCTTCTTCATCTTCTGCGCAAAATAGCATCTGTTAAATTAATAACAAGATGATGGATTTACAAGCCTTTGTGACTGAGGCCTTCAAGTATAAGTTAGTCATTAAACAAACTCCCCAGGACTGTTTTTGTCACACATAACCTGAATGTGATTGTGAGACATGGATGTGGTCTATTTGCTGTGTAACACTCAACACATAAGGTCAGTCGTTTGTCAAGCACCACTGGCTTTTACATAATTTTGAGTGGATTTGAAGCAATGATGCAGTTTGGTGTTCTGCTCTGCTTCAACAAAAACACAGTGATTGGCCTGCTGGGAGGATCATAATTAAAGGTCTATATTTTAAGATGTGGAGGGCTAAAACTGCTACAATACCCGTCTGATTTTGGACAAAGGGTCATTAATTATTTTTCCGATTGCTCCGTCTTAAGCATTCATTATAGATCATGGAGACATGGCTTGTGAATCAGTTTGGTGCCACAGCTTGAACGGGAGCTGATTGTTATTTCACATGTTTTTACATTTGCTTAAATTATATATCTCATACACTTCTGATTGGACATAAAATAGACCACACCATCCTGATAATCTTATGGCGATGTTCTAACTTTACTGATTTAAAACAGGGTTCAAATCATAACTTATCACCTGAAACAATGCTTAGCTTGCTACTCATACTGCAACCTATAAGGCTTACGTGATCACATGCCTCCCAGTCTTCCATGTATCTCAGAGTAATCAGATTGGGGTCCAGTCCAATTTGATTAGGACTTCTAATCGCATCAATGAGCAGCCTATGCAATCACAAGTTAATAAACAGAAGCATATTAGTTACAATGTCATTGATCGCTGGGATATTATCCTAAACAAAATTGATTGATGCCGTTTCTCTGCAACTATGTTTAATTGGTTTATCAGATCACTAAGTGCATTTTCAAAAGGTTTATAATTTGTATACTATAATCACATCCTAGAAATCAGTCACGACGTAACATTTAGGCAGACCGAACAAATATCAAATGTGACACCTGTCTCTGTGAAATGCTTTTACTTTCTTTATCCACGACTGTGTAGACATGTCCAGTGTGATTCTCTTCGGTGCCTGCATCGAGGGTGTCGTCCTCAGGGACAAGTAGGTCCATCTGTGGAGGATTGTTTGTCTGGGCACTTGTTAAAATACACTTTATATTAACATTTCATTACGTAACATAAAGTTTCATGCAGTTTGTGACTAGTGACTCTGCGGTCTGCTTTAGGTTTGGTGAAGGAGTGCATGGGAACCTGGTTATTGGCACGTTGGCTTGGCCGTCGCCATGGGTTATTGTGATTGGCTCCTTCTTCTCCACCTGCGGGGCAGGCCTTCAGAGTCTGACAGGAGCTCCCCGCCTCCTCCAAGCCATCGCCAAAGATGGCATTGTGCCTGCCCTTCGGGTCAGTCTGTCTGCTTATTCACACCATGCTTTCATATTGTGCTCTTTCGTTCTAATGATGTAATCCATGCAGATATACACATGTAAATGACTGAGTCTAGTTTTATTGTTTACTCAATTTAATTTTATTGTGTTCACCATTCACTCTTGTTCTCGGTTGTGTTGTAAATGACGCCGCTACCTCAGAATAATTGAAAAAATGATATAAGTTGAATAAATGAATGTGCAGTGTTTTTAATGTGTTTTCTGTATTTTCCGTGCAGATCTTTGGCCACGGGAAGGCCAATGGAGAACCCACATGGTCCCTCCTGCTGACAGCTTGTATCTGTGAGAGCGGCATCCTCATTGCCTCCCTGGATTCAGTGGCTCCCATCCTCTCCATGTGAGAACTGAGACAAACTCATTATTTTCCTCCCCATTTTTAACCAACAGTGGGAGATGTCAGAGCAGCCAGCCCCCTGCTATTCGTTAAACAATGCAAATGCCAAATTTTATAGACTCAGGGTTTAGCTCATCACACAAAAGGGCAGCCTGCTTTTCTGCTTTGGTTATAAATATAAATATCAGTGAGTGTGACATATATTAAGACAAAATACTCCTTAGCCTGCATTCAGGGTAGACTGACTCTATTAGCTTCACTTGTGTGTCAGAAAACACAACAAGGGCTTTATTTAAATTGACTTTGTGTGCTTGTGCGTCCTGCAGGTTCTTCCTGATGTGCTACATGTTTGTGAACCTGGCCTGTGCCCTGCAGACGCTGCTGAGGACTCCCAACTGGAGACCTCGCTTCAAGTTTTACCACTGGTCAGTTCACGAATAGGAGCTGAATGTTTGTCTGTTTTTAACCAACTATCTATCCACGAATGTGTTGGTTAAAAAAAAAAAGAAAAAGAAAACCTTAGTCCCCGTTTTACTTGCTTGTGTCTATCTCTTCATCTCTCTCTCTCTCTCTCTCTCTCTCTGTACGTCGATACAGGGCTCTGTCCTTCCTGGGGATGAGTTTGTGTCTCACTCTCATGTTCCTCTGCTCCTGGTACTACGCCATCGTCGCCATGGTGATTGCCGGCTCTATCTACAAGTATATCGAGTTTGCAGGGTGAGTGGAGCGCAACCCCAGGAGAGATTGGATTCGCTGGCTGCCTTTGGCTTTGACTGGTGTGTGTGTGTGTGTGTGTGTGTGTGTGTGTGTGTGTGTGTGTGTGT
>JAPQRN010001460.1:0-12223 GCA_037367275.1 Coranthus polyacanthus | reverse complement strand
ACACACACACACACACACACACACCCACACACACACACACACACACACACACACACACACACACACACACACACACAGGTCCTGGGCCACATTCTGAGAGGAAAGTCCACTAAACGACTTAACAAAGCAGCACGAAACGGCCACTCCATTTATCTCAAAACCTTTCTGAGTAAATGGCATCCAGAAAAACACGGGTCCTGCTGTAAGACTCAGCCTAGTCCTGCACTACGAGTGTTTTCCAATGGAATTTTAAGTCTAGGACTAGACTAAATCCCTGTCTGAGCAATTAGCCCTTTAACTGTAAAAGCCCATGGCAGCCCCTAGAGGTTCTGCTGCTCCTAACACCCAACAAGACCAAAAGGTTTGAACCAAGCAAGCTTCAACACTGACACTTTCAGAAACCTGTATTAAAAACCCACCTGTGAAGTGCTCCAGGTAGTATCTGTAGAGTTTACACTGAATGGGAGTGATTCTCACGGATAACACATACTCGTGCTTGGGAGGCAGGAACTTGGTGAGCGCTGTGTAATCTTTCCTCTGTGGGTGGCAGGCAGGTAGACAAAAAAAAGAATTATTTGGAATTTAAGCTCAATTTCCAGAATGAAGGTCCTACAGCACCTGAGCCACGTGTTTCAGCCTTTCAATTACCTGAACGCAGCCAGCCAGCATCTCATAGAGGATGTGAGCTCTCTTCTTCATGATTCGGACGTCATGCAGAGTTGAGTCGGCACATTGCCCATTCTGGATTGGGTTAATGAAGCGGTTCCTGAACTCCTTAATTGACCCGAGCAGGTTTTCCTTGATGAAGTTCACCATGCAGTGGTCTGGTAAGGAGACAAAGATCACTCACTTCTGATGCATCCAAAACAACACACAACCTTGGCCTAACCTCATCTCTACAGGAAAACAACCTTTCATGTGGAAATATACATCACAGTGAGGCAGGCTTACATTCAACAAGGTTGTTCTGCAGAGGCGTTCCAGTCAGCACGACCCTCCTCCTCGTCCTGATGGAGTTCATCGCTTTGGACACAGCAGAAGCCTCATTCTTAAGGATATGACCTTCATCGCAGATCACCATGTCTGGACCTGGGGATCAGAAAAGAAAGAAAAGAAAAAAAAACACTCTCACAGCTGGTAGAAGAGGTAGAGACTATGATCACACTGCAAGCTTTAATGAACCTTTCAGATTTATTGCCGAGATCCTATTATATTTAAAGTAGATTGTAATGTGGCCAATTTCTGATAACAGCTTAAACAGAACACACTCTTGAACCTGACCTGCATTTGCACAAGTACATAACCTTAACATATGAGGTTTAGTTCATTTGATTAAAAACACATATAGTCAGTTTCAGATTAATGTGCAATAAAAGCAATAAAGTTCTAAAACAATATCTTTTGAATACAGGTTATAACACACCCTCTAGTTATCATTTTACTGAGGTGTTACTAAAAAAAAACTAAAAAATACAGTAATTCAGTACAATACAGTGACTGTATGTAACTGTAAGATATGGTTTAAAATAACCTCACACTTGCTCACATTTGATTATTTTCACAAGAGATAACGGATGAGTTAAAACAAAAGAGTCAAAGATGTAAAAATGAACATCCTTTCAAAATGTTATCAATACCAAATGTCGCTCTCACGTCACATGAGAACAGTCCACTCCCGCTGGCCAAGTTACGTTAACTTGCGAGGCAGCTCAATTCATCGGTCACAAGATCATGCAAGAATCATGAAATTACATGAGACTCCAGCCCTGATGTGCTACAAAGCCTCTCCTGAAAGGCGGAGACACTAAGAGAAAGCTCCAGTGGTAGAGATGGTACTTCCAAATCTCAACAGGTAAACGGATTCCTACCATCGCATGGTATATATCGACTTATTACGAGGAGATTCCAATTGGTGGGTGATGCCACTCTACGGTCTGCTATTTCTTTGAGGTAGACTGTTGCTACAGGCACCGTTCTGATCATAAGACTCAGTAGGCACTAGACTGCACTGTACCTGGATCGACTAGCGTCTTCTGAAAAGTCTCTTTCAGTTTCTTGCTTTTGATATTCCTCCCCTGCGTCAGGTTTCGGTACATCTCGTAGCCAATAATCATAACGCCGCCCATCTCTTGCCAACGCTGGAGGGCATACGCTCGCTCTTGTGGCCTCTTTACTGTGGCCAGCTCAGTCACCTGTGAAGCACACAGAGGATTAATATCCTGTGTACACACCCCCGAAATAACAAAATTCAGAGGTGTAATGGGGGGGGGGGGGCAACACTGATGTCAAAAATTAACCTGAATAATTGCAAGACAACTCCTTACCTCTACACTCTCTTCATCCTTCATTCCTTCTTGCCACTTCTCAAACTCATTGAGCCAGTTAAGGACCGTGTTCAGAGGACAAACCACCAGGGCTGTCGCAAAGTCGAGCTTTTCACAAAGCAGCAAAGTGTGAAGGAATGTCACCACCTACAGTGCAAAAAGAGAACTGCATATTAAAAAGAGTAGAAGTGACACCACAGACATTTATTCAGTTTATCAAAAAAAAAAAAAATACGTTCCTACACTTCTTACATGCAATATTGCAAGTTTGTTGCAACTGAAAAGGTTAAACTAGGCTTCATCTGTGCTTCAAGATGGAAAAAAACAGCAGGAAGAAGAAACTGAAGCCAATTGAAGCTAATTTTAGAAGTATATGAAAAAGTATTTTGCATTTATTATTTCATTCTGTCTTTTCTGGTTTGAATTGTCAGAAGCACAGACACACACATATTCCACTTCTGCATATTGTACCTCTTCAGGACAATTTACACTCCAATCAAACACAAACATGCTGCTTTATCTCACCTGCAGAGTTTTTCCGAGGCCCATACAGTGAGCGAGAATGCAGCCAGAGCCAGCAGATTTCTCAATCTTCTTCACGGATTCACAGCAGCAGTCCCACATGAACTGCACCCCTGAAGCAAAGGAGAGGCCACCATTAGACCAGACCATCTCCAGAGTGTTTCCCACACAGACAAATATCATCACCGCTTAAGAGACTGCATTCACTTTGTCCTTACCATCAACCTGGTGAGGCTTGAGCTTCGTGACGAGGTTCCTATGCACCTGCACTATGGGCTCCTTGGTCTCTTCATCCTCATCCAGGACCAGCTTAGTAGTGATGGGGCATGTCACCTGGGAAGACTCCTTCACCACAATCACCTGAGAAGAGGGATCACAGTAAGGGAGACAGTACAAAAACAATCAGTTACACGTGAAAGGAGAAAATATCAAAGAAAGCCTAATATTATACCTCACCACACTTAATGTGTATTTTTTTAACTTAAACTAGCATTAAAAAAATACAAAAACTTTAAAAAAAAAATCTAATGTAACATGCATGTTACACAACAGCTCTCAGCAACAGATTGCCCCCCCCCCCCCATTTCTGCCATTAGATCACCCTAAATCAATTGAAATTGCAGCCACTTGTGATTAGGTTGATATATTGTGATTATGATTGCAGATTAATTAATTACGCAGCCCTACAACAGATAATTGTAAAAACATTGAATAGCAGATCCGAGTACATAGCAGTTTCCATACTAACAAACATATGACTGAACACTGAGCATTACAATCTTAACTCCACATCTAAAAATTATTCAGTAAATCTGTAGTTACCTATGAATTATGCTGTCACATTACAGTTGGATAAAGCCCCCAGAGAGCTTTAATGTGAAAAACTAAGTGAAAGCCTTGAACAAAAGGACTCTAATTACAGACTTGATAATGTAGGTTTCAGAGTGAATTACTTAGAATGAACTCTCAAAGTACCTGCTGTGATATGCTATGAGTCTGTCCAGAGGTTATACAGTATCTCATGCACTTGTATCTATGTTTTAGTTCAGTATATAAATGATGCATCTGCAGAAGCAGGCAAAAAAAATTCTTAGGGGTAAAACATGAAATTATATCATAGTACAGAATGAAGTCTTAAATATTTCACCTCAGACTACCCACCCCAGGTGTTGGAAATATAACAGCTCAGGCTGTGAACAAACATACTGCACTGCAGCTTTACCTCACGAAGTTTCTCCCTGAGCGCCTCTCTCTCAGCTATACGTTTCCTCCTCTCCTCCTCTTCTTTCAGAGCGTCCCTCGTCTCAGTCCGCAGCTTGTCATCCTTCAGGATTTTGCGGATCTTTTTGCGCCCTTTGCGCCCATCTCCATCTTGCTCGTCACCATCTTCCTCTCCACTCTGTGGAAATGAACATTAAGTTCAGCCCTCTGATCTTCAGCCCTTGGGAAAAACTCACTTCCTCTGATCAGTAGCCTAGCAACCCTATGATTAAGTGTGCCCGCAATAATCCTCACAACATGCCCCAGGGATGAGTTCAAATACATTTTATGTGTCATGCATGACCTGACTAGCAAAAGTTACATTGGTACATCGCCTCCACCAAGCAAAGCCTGCCAAAGAAGAAGGTATTGGACAGTTCAGGACTAAAACCAGGTGCTCTACGATTTTAACACCTTCTCATTGCTGGAAGATGAATCCTGAACTTTGATCCTGCGTCGCTTCTTCTTCTGCTTGTAACTTCTCTGTTTCTCCTCATCTTTCTTCAATGCAGCTCTGCAGAAAAAAAATTACACGAGGAAGGTTGGAAGGGAAGGAGATAAGTGCAGATCCAGTGGAAGTGAAACAGCTTAGTGCCATTGATTGGTTAAGTTCCTGTGCCTCACCTGGTCTTTCGACGCTTTCCCTCCTTCTCTGAATCACTCAGCTCCTCGCTTACCCCAGACTCTTGTGCACTTGACTCCGATTTCTCAAAGTCCGAGTCTGCAGAGTCATCGCTGTCCACTGACGGACAAATAAATAAAAAAGAAACACAAGTCACTTCTTAGTCTAAGAAAATTCAGAAGATGAATTGTTGAGGCCCGTCCATGCTAAAGATTAATGAGATGAGCTCAAAACTTGCAACTACTTGCAAGAAAACCTTTCACTTCGCACCAGTACAACAAGATGAGACAATGTATGATTTTCATAGCAACAACTCTTTACTTCCGCTCTAACAACAGACTATTCAGGGTTTCTGTAGCTGGATATAATTTGTAGCATCCTAAGATATGAATGAAGTTAGTGAGCTATGTACTACAGCTGCATTTCTAGTATTTATAAAACATTAAAATCAAACAAACAAACATTGATGGTATTCCCGGAGCGGTTCCATTATTTAGAGGAGCTGCTGTCACCCGATTGTTTGAGAAAACAAACTACAGGATTTCACCGGGAAACGGCTGATGACACTCTGCTTCTTGGCAACAAGTGAGTTGCTGCTCATAAATAGATAAAAACATACACTATGTAACACCATGTTCTAAAACAAGCCACTACCAGCAACACCATCGTCTGGCTCGAGTCGAGCTGACACGGGCCAGTTCACACCGCTGTGGCTTTCATCTCATTGGAAAACTTTGGTCTGAACTGGGCTTTAAGCAAACTGAACACACAACTAAAAAACAAAAAATTCTGATCTAACCTGTCTGCCTCGTCTTCTTTTTGGTCCCCTTATTTTTCTTCTCCTTTTTGGCATCTTTCTCGTCTCCAGATTCACCCTCACTCAGCGAGAGTTTATGACGGAGCAGTTTGTGACGTCGGCCGCCTTTCTTCACTTCTACCTCAGAACCCGAGTCCTCTGAATCCTCAGAGTCTTCACAAACAAACAAAAAAAAGCATTTGCTTGAGACAATACATAACAAAAGGCACGTATTTGAAAATAATAAATAAGTAAAATAAAGAAATGTGAACGCCTGGGAATAATAAGCAAACGTATACTACCTTGCTGCTCTTGTTCTTCATCCTTGTCCTCTTTCTTAACCTTATTGGAGGACTTCTTTTCTTCCTTTTCTGATCCTTCATTATCGGAGGAGCTCTCTGCTCCAGAGGAATAGTCGGTTTTTATTTTGGCAAGAAGCATTTTCTTTGCAATTCTTTAGGAGAAAAGGACAAGAAAAACACCACACAGACAAAGGGGGAGGGTGATTAACAGAAAACCTTTTTGTTCAATTCTTTCCACATATTAAAAGGTAAATAAGTGTAATTCAAAAAAGTAGGGCCATGAATATATTCTGTTACTATAATTTACAGCTGGACCATGATTTCAGTTTGTTCTTAAAGCTTGTGAATGAATACCTCCCAAGGACACTACTGGGTAAAAACAAAGACATATTTTTCCAAAGCAGAGAGAAATGTTGCCTGAAGGAGGCATTTGATATGAAAACATCACATTCTTCAGGTTTCAAGGTTTAAGCAACTGCACTGCTCTTGGCAAATCATGTATTTGACTGCCACGTACCACTAATATTCTGCCCAGAAATGCACAGTTTGAGTCCCCCCCGTACAGCGCCATTTTCAGCCGCAGAGGGCAAAGCTCAAAGAAAGAACACCCAGTACACGACCTGCTCCGCACCAAACAGCAGACACACCAAAGTAACCGGATGATGCACACAGTGACACAAATAGCAGCTAAAGAGCCAGGTAGTTCCCTCGGGAGTTAAGAAAGTCCAAAAACAGCAAGAGCGAAAGGAGAGTGAATGGACTAGCATTCACTCTCCTTCAGTCCTTTAGCTCCAATTAGACAAAACAACTGAATGAAAGGTAACTGTGTATAAGCAGGAGTTCTTTAAACAATTTCTTCATGTCAAAGTCTTTGTCATGTACTGTTTTCACACAATATTTTAACTAACCAACAGCTGTTGATAGAAACTTTTCTAAAAAGAAAAAAACAAACCAAACTAAATAACAGTGATCAGCCGGGTTCAATTTTGATCACCATCAGCTGTGTATTTTCGTAGCTACCTGTTCTCAGGATCATCATCGTCATCTTCACAAGCTTGAGAGACTTCCTCTTTGTAATCCACTTCGTCACCTACACAAAAAAACAGCAAACACACTGTTAACAAAAGAGTAAGCATGCCATAAATGAACAGCCGGCCACAGATGCTGATCTGAGCAGCACTTATACACCAGCTGTTCAAACGTAACCTAGTTAAACGCAACTTCTATTTTAGAACAGAGTTTAGGTGCTACTAACATTTGAAGTGTCGCACCAGCTGGAATAGTTTCAACACAGACATAAGTTACAACTTAAATCTTTAAACCAAGACCTTAGTAAGTGTAAAGTCCTCTGCTGATAGCGGTTGGCATGGCATATCGTTTGGAAAGGTGGGATAACTTGGATGATTAGGAGTGACTTATACTGGCTGTTTTACGTCGCATTCTCCATGATAACTTACACCCCTCAGACATTTATCATGACAATTATAATTTATACTCGCGCATTCATTTTCCATGAACGGAGATACAGAAGACTACTGATATTACTACCTGCTGGCAACAGACTTGTAACATGACACGGCCAAGTCCAGTAAACAAACTATCAATTTAACCAACATTACACTATGATATAGGGCTAGCAAAGCTGTGATTTGACTAAATTAGACATCAGACACTAATGTTACAGTGTTGACAAGTAAACAGCAGACAACTTTTCATATCATTATGTTATTGTCATTTCCATCTCTCCAGTAAGGTACCATTACATTACCCTTTGCTGTATAGTTATAACTGATGGCTTCACCACCATTTTGCAGTAGCTTTACATTCAGGTTGTACAGTTATCACCAAATCATAATGCTTTGTCCATTTAGCTATGTACCTTCATGTTTTCATTTGGTGATTAGCCATTAGCCTCATCACTATTGCATAGTAACGTGTTTAAAGTCAATTAGACACGACAGACAACAAGGTACAGTAATGTTAACTGCTCTGACTGTAAGAACATAAACAAAAAACACTGAAATAAGAATAATGCTGCTTACTGATTGGCCAGAAAACAACATGATCTGCGATGACATTTTGGCTAGTTAGTTAGTTCCAATGAACTTTATGTCACACTGGTGCGACCAAACATTGACACAACTTTATTTTTAAACTAGCTATTTTGAAAGTATCATTAAATGTGGACTTCACACCCAAACTTAAAACAGAACTTACAGCTGGTGCAAAAGGCCACAGATTACCTGAGGACTGATGGAAATGTCCACTGCCTCCCACCACATTCTCCACAATAGGCTTGATCTTCTGATCATCGCTGTCTTGTCCAGAGTCGCCTTCAGCTTGCTGCTCCCCCTCATCCTCATCCTCGCCAGACGAAGACTGCAGCTTGGAGGCTGCTTTGGGGCTCCTTCCTTTGCGCTTCTTTTCATAGGACCTTCTACTCTCTGTTGCCCTTCTCTCCGGAGATTTCTTTTCCTCCTCTTTTGCTGCATCCTGTTTTTTGACACGGCTAGATCTCCTCTTTGCTCTGCCCACTTTACCCTTTGCTTCATCCTCTTTGTCAGAGTCAGAGGAGTCTGAGCTGTTCTGTTTCTTCTTCTTCTTGGAAGTCTTCTTGCCTTTATTCTCAGAGTCAGAACCAGAGCTTCCAGACTTCCTCTTGCGTTTGGATACTTTGTCTGCATCCTGTGAGGATGTGTTGTTTAGTTTGAATAAACACTTTTTAGCACTCGGGCTTGTCTGTTCCTCATCTGAGCTGTGGTCTTCAGCAGCTTTCTCAAGCAGTATGTTTGGAACTTCATCAGAGTCCGAGTCCACCATCTTTTTCTCAGACTTGGACTGCTTCTCAACTTTTTTGATGCTATTCGATTTCTTGGAGGACTTGCCTTTGCTCTTTCCATCTTCTTCTGACTCTGACTCAGAAGAGTCTTCCTTGTCCTTATTCTCAGTCTGCTTCCTCAAAGGAGTAGTCTTCACACGACTTGAACGGCGGCTGGGTAGTGGACTTGCATCAGAGGCATCTTCTTGGCCCTTCTCACTTCTCACAACTTCTTTTTTACATTTGACCGGTGTTTCTTCATCCTTTCCTCTGATTTTGGACCTGGGGGACTTTGAGTCACGTGTCGTCACAATGGGCACAGGAGTCAGTTTAACTATGAGGTTCTTCACCTTGGGCTGGGTCCGTTTAGAGTCTGATGAGTTTCCATTCGTCTTTTTATCAGCATCAAGGCCCAAATCAGCATCAGTCTGTGTTAGCATGGTGGAATCAGCAAGGCTCTCGACCATTTGAAAAAGCTCTTCAGGAACTGATGGAGGAACAGACATAATGTCTTGATCTAGGGACATTTCACCAGCGTGTGCCAAGTCATCTTCACAGTTCTCAGTTTTTATTATGATGTTGGTTGGTTCAGTGCTAGTTTGGTTCTCTTTTGATTCAACCTCATCTGACACTTGATCACTGTCCTCTCCAGGGTCCTTAGCTGCAGCTGCTTCATCGATGTCCTGAACTGGTTCCTCAGCTGCAGCCGCCTCATTGATGTCCTGAACTGGTTCCTCAGCTGCAGCCGCCTCATTGATGTCCTGAAGTGGCTCCTCAGCTGCAGACGCCTCACTCATGTCCTGAACTGGCTCCTCAGCTGCAGCCGCCTCACTCATGTCCTGAACTGGCTCCGCAACTGCAGCCGCCTCATTGATGTCCTGAACTGGCTCCTCAGCTGCAGCTGTCTCACTGATGTCCTGAACTGGCTCCTCAGCTGCAGCCGCATCAACAGCATCAGCCACACCGTCCACCTGATCATTTTTGACAGAGGCCACAGTACCAGTGGTTTTCCTAACAATAGGGTGCTTTTCATTACCATTCTGCAACTCCATGTTTCTGAACTCAGGCTCCAATGCTGCCTCCAAAGCACTGTGGGCCTTTTTCAAATCGCTAAGTACTGCTTTGAAGGCTTTCAAATGCCGATACCTGATGGACTTATCTTCATCCTCCTCTGCCGTCTGCTGGATAAACTGGATGAAAGTTTTGTTCAGTCCAGTGGTAGTTTCAACAAGCTTTTTTGTTTTCTTTATAAGTTCCTTGGGTACTTGCAGTTTTTTGTAGGAGAATGTCATGGTCCCTGAGCCTTCGAGGTGTTCTTTCCCATTGACAACTGCTTTGTGCTCTTTGACTGGTTTGCTTTTGTGTTTCTTGCTCTCGCGCTCCTCCATTTTATCTGTTTTTTTCTGCTTGAGCTGCACATGCTCTTGTTTTTCCATGATACGGTGGCATTTGGAAACCAGATCCTGAAGGGGTTCGGCCCTGCAAACATAGCAGTGCCACTTTGAGTTCTCATCAGTGATGACCGACAGCTCCTTCCTGCCCAGATTGCGCAGGATGCACTTCTTGCAGAACGCATTGTTGCAGTAGTCACAGCAGACGAGCTTCCCTCCTTCAGCACACCACCTGGGAAGGTAAAAGTTCAAGCGCTTTAGAGAATAAAGCCTCCCAATTTTTAAACAGTTACAATCAAACATAGGTAGGTTCCCAGAATGAGTAGAATTAATCAACTTAATTAACCAAAAACTCTCTCTCTGTGAGTTAAGTCCATTGAAAACCGAAACTCAACTTCATGGGCATCTTATAAATAGCAAGTCATTAAGGTTAAATGAGTGTAACATTGTGCTCATCTTGTGGTGCTCAGGCAAGCTGTCAATTTGACAATTCAAATCGCTACTCTGATGCCTATGTGTGCATGCCTTGTCTGAAACTTCCAAGGTGCATGTAGAAGGGAAAAACTAAGAGCAGGTCAAAATGTTTCAGCTCGTGGCCTTCATCTGGGTCATCATAAAAGACATTACCAACTGCGTTTTAATAAGGAGTGTGTGGAGCATAAAAAACACAAAAAGATTAAAATAAAAAAAAGATTTTAAAAATACGTCTATGTTTTCTCTGGTCACTCTAATTTAGGGAGAAGTCTCCACTCTTATACACGTCAATATTATTTATTTATTCATTTAGGTATAAATAAAGTACCACGTTTTAAAGAGACAGGAACATAAATACATTCCATACCTGCACTGCTCATCCATTCCATCAGAGTCTCTGCTGATATCATCACTTGTGTAATATTTGTAGCATGACTAAAACAAAAGGAAATGATTTCATTGCTCACACGGCAACAATAAAAGGAAGGCAACCTTCATTGCAATGGTGGGAAAATATCTGCATAAATGTGGAAATTCCTACCTTACAAATAAGTACTTTAAGCACAGGGTGCTCATACACAGATTGCCGTTGAAATTGGTTTACTTGCTTTCCACAGGCAGTGCAGCTGACCTTCTTCTGCAGGGTATCATCTGTGTAAAAGACAAAAAATTACTGTAATGCTATCAATTTCATTTACATCAAAACTACGTGCAAGTTTTGAACATGAACTCACCAAACACAAATTTTTACTTTCCACAAAATAAAAGTGTGTAACCTGTATTTTTCTGTTTGAAATCCACTCTGAGCTTCATGGCACCTTTATTTTCATTCCCAGCTGGCCTCATCACTAAAGTTCCTACAGAGAGAAGCAGTATTAATGTCTCCAAAAATCAGCATCCTAATCAGCATTAGCGACATTAACACCCACAAGTCCCTTCATAGCTCGTCATACCTTTAGATACGCTGTCCGTGTTACTGTCTGAAGGATTGTCGGAAGTGGCACCTTCATTTTCACTCTCGGCCGAGACGTCGGATTCATTCAGTCCAGTGTGCTTTGACACAGTGGTGGGCTTCCTAAAACGTGTGAACACAAAATTTTAGGGTCTTTAAAATGTGCCTATGAGTACTATAACTTTTCTGAGAGTGTGGAATAGAAAACAACTCCACACCTCTTGTTACGAGAAGAGGAGGGCTTCATAATATCCATTGAACTACCAGGCTGAAAAGAACAAAATTAATTCTTTTTAAAAACACGTATACAACTGCATATTATTGGAAATTTACAGGGGTCTAAGCACAACATTTGCATGCTAAAAAGGCCATACATTTACCTCCTCTGTTTTTTCTGCCATTTGGTCTAGGTTTGATTCAGAAGAAGCCAGACTCATTTTACCTGGAAAGACGTAAAGACTTGTTTGTATAAAAGCACAGTAACATGAAAACAAATCAATCAAAACAAAACAAAAAAGCAGCGGCAGTAAGGAAAATGCCTAATACTATCTTTAGGTGTTCTTCAAAAATACACACATTTCCATCATCAGAAGAAATATTGTAATTATTTTATTTTACGACGAAGAAATCGTGTATAGATTCACATTTTAACCAATACAGACTCATTTTCTTAATCGTTGCATTAAAACCTCAAGTAGATGTCACTGCCCTTGTCAAAGATTAGCTAAAGACAATGTTTGGGTTTCCCCCGTTACTCTGAAG
>JAPQRN010001459.1:0-12227 GCA_037367275.1 Coranthus polyacanthus | reverse complement strand
CTTGAAGACAAAAGAATAATGTATATATATATATATATATATATATATATGTATTGCAATAATCATAGCCACTGATCTGCAAGGAAAATGATCATGGTATAATATAAGAAAGGAAATGATGTAAAATATATATCTATATGATAGAAAATGATGTCAGATAAATAGAATCATTTGTTTTATCGCACAGCACTAACATTTTTTCAGCGACCTTCTTTAACAAACACTCAATTATTGGTCATTTGAATAAAAGAGAAACGTTTAAACTTAAAACTGCCTGTTTTTGTTGAGAATCAACACCTTTCATATGTTCACGTTTATATCTAAGACACTTTAACCTGGAGCTGAACGGGTTTAAAGTTGTCATTAACTGTAACAGCATCGACATGAGCAGAACTGTATTAAACATGACCATGTATTGAATAAAGTGATTAAATAAACTCTTCACTAACTCATGTGTTTTACCTTCAGGGCTGTTGACTCTGGACGCTGTAGTTACTGGAGTTGACCGGTGGGTGGCGGTAGAGTTCCCGCTCAGTAACATGTCCGCCGTAGAAGAAGAGCCGTTCCATCCGTAACCAGCTAGCTTATGTTTTTAGCATCATGACAGGCCGACCGGCGGGGACCGAGTCCGAGCCAGGCTCGGTCCGTGTGTAAACCAGAAACAGAAGGAAGAGTCTAACAGTCAGTCCGTGTCTCAGTCCGTGTCTCGGTCCGTGTCTCAGTCCGTGTCTCAGTCCGTGTCTCAGTCCGTGTCTCAGCCCGTGTCTCGGTCCGTGTCTCGGTCCGTGTCTCGGTCCGTGTCTCAGTCCGTGTCTCGGTCCGTGTCTCAGTCCGTGTCTCGGTCCGTGTCTCAGTCCGTGTCTCAGTCCGTGTCTCGGTCCGTGTCTCAGTCCGTGTCTCAGTCCGTGTCTCAGCCGCTGTTCTCACGCCTTTAGCGAACAAGCCTTTTGGACCTAACGGTCACGATGCTAATGTGTAAAAACAGACGAACCGTGTGAAGGTGAGGAGTCTTTTAGGTTCGTTCACGTTAATGTTTGTTTCATCTGGGGTTTTTTTAGCTACGACGTTGGACCTAATGTTCTGTTGTGGAGCTGGACAGTAAACCGAACCGTTAACAGCATCACAGCAGAATTTATTAAAAGACATTTGTGTTTCAAAACCAGAAGAAAAGCTGAAGGAGTGTGAAGGCTACGCCGAGGATAAAGTCGTAATATTAGTATAGTCATATTGACAAGAAGGAAGTTGTATTATTGTCTTATGTAACGTGAAGAAAGTCGAAACTCTACGAGAAAAAAGTTGTGTTTTTGAAGAGTTGTCAAAATGAGCAGCTGTATATTATTCCAGCTCTTTGTCAGTAACAGATCATTCTTTACAATATGTCAAAGTGAGAGAAGACACAAGACAAGACAAGACATGTTGTATTTGTTGTTCATAAATACATATATTTAGTTTTTCATGCAGAAACTTATATTCAACTCAAATGCACCTCGTTTCTCCTCAAGTTGTATGAATCTATTTCCGTTGAATTCTTACCGTTTTGGGTTGATTGTCTTTTATTTTTCCGCTGAACGTCTTTCAGGTCTGTGTGTCTTCTCCTCCGTCAGGCTTCGTCTCCTGCTGGGACAACAGGATGCTGTGTTTGCAGTCATGGTCAGAGCGAGGTGGACTCTGAGGACGCAGAAGACAGACCTGGAACCGTGGAGCGTCCAGGAGTGAGGACGCCGCCATCCTTCAGCTCACCGCGCTGTGGAAAACACCTCGTCATGACCAAAACAGCCAAGATGGAGCTGCTGAAGGCGCTGCTCAGCGAGTGTTTGTCTGCAGCTGCTGAGGAAATCCTCAGGATTGTCCAGAGAACGTTTATGGATTATGAAGAGGAAATGTCCTGTTCAAAGTGGGTGGTGGACGGACACCACAGACTGCTGGACGTCGCCAAGTCACAAAGGAAAGGTCAGGTCATCGGCAGTTTGTGTTTTATCACAAAAACCTGATTTAGCTTTTCTCAGATTTGACACAAAATCAACTCAAAAAGTCCTGAAATGAAATCATTGAAAGGTTAAATTTGAATTTTTAGGGATTCAATCTCATCTAGTCACCAGAAAAAAAAAACTATTCTTTAAAATAACGACGTTACAGGAAACTCAAAGAACATGATGTTATGCACAAGGTTTCTTTACCAAAGGGCAGTGAATGTAAATGAATGAAGCCTCCGGACTGGACCAGAACACATGGATCGTTACTACCATCTAGTGGCAGCTTCAGAAACTACAACAACAAACTTCCCATCAGATCAGACACAGGAGACAGACTCTAGATTTAAGCTGTAATAGTTTGTTGTATAATTAATCTGAATATTAATCTGGAACAGTGTAGTTTGAGTGAGTTGTGTGTAAATTACTGAAGATCAGTTTGATTTGGACAGAGCGGCAGAAGGAAGGTGTTTTGCACATATAAAAATGTCTGATAAAAGCTTTGTCCTTTGCTTCAGGTCTTCTCCAGATGCCTGTTGACGTTAAGATGCCTCCTGTCAGTTTGAGCAGAGACGACGCAGACGACACCACCTCGGAGTCGAAACACCACCGTCTGCCCGTGACCCACGGCGAGCCGGACTCCTCTCCCGATACCGAAGACGACGGCGACGACGTGAAGCCGGACTGCAACCTGCCCCCGAACGTCCTCGAAGTCAGTAAACCGTTTACGTGTCCCGTGTGCCACATCGGGTTCTCGTCCAAGAAGACGATGGTGCGACACGTGAAAAAGCATCCCGAGGACAGGTCTTCATCTTACCAGTGCCAGTTCTGCGACCGCTGCTTCTGCCACAAGTCTGAGTTCATCATTCACACCAGGATCCACAAAGGAACCAAACCACACAAGTGTCGAGACAGTGAACGAAGCTTCGACCAGAGGAGCAGTTTGAATTTTCACAGGAGGAAACACACAGCGGAGCAAACAGATCTCATGAAAAAGGAAAACTGTACGCGAGCTTTTCCTTCAGGTGAAGAGGAGGAGGAGGAGGAGGAGGAGGAGGAGGAGGAGGAGGAGGAGGAGGAGGCGGTCTCTCAGGGTCTTCAGTCTGATATCAAAATATTTCCACTTACCGTCCCTCCTTATGAGCAGAGCGAGTTTGACCAGGAGTCTCTGCAGCCGCTGTGTCTCTACCAGATCCAGACCGTCACTGATATCGATAAAGACGCTCCGACTGTCCTCGCAGCGGATCAAATAAAAACAGAACCAGTAGCAGCAGACGGCGGAGGACCAGAACCCGCCGCCGCCGCCGCCGAGCCGCTCCTCTCGGTGAACTTGCATCGCTCTGTAGCCGAGGAGGATGAAGATGAGGGGGACGTAAAAAACATCCTGCCAGAGTCCAGAGTTCCAGGAAAATCCAACGAGCTCGTCGTTCAGGTTGAGGCGGGAACGGTGCAGAAACCCTACAAGTGTCCCTGCTGCGCCAAGTGTTTCTCCCTGACGAAGACTTTAATACGACACATGAAGATCCACACGGAGGACAAAGTCTACCAGTGCCGGTTCTGCGGTCGGAAGTTCTGTCAGAAGTCGGACCTGGTCAATCACACGAGGATCCACACGGGGGAGAGACCCTACCGCTGCCAAGACTGTCACAAGTCGTTCGCGCAGAAAGGAAACCTGGTGGTTCACATGAGGAAACATACAGGAGACAAACCCTATCGGTGCCGAGAGTGTAGCTGCTGCTTCGGTCACAAGGCGGCTCTGGACTGTCACATGCAGAGCCACAGGTAGGCGGCCCGACCGAGGTCTTTATGAGTCCAAACCGGGTCCGGTGTGGTTTGGGGTTTTTGTTTCGGTGCAGTTTGATGCAGTATTGATTAATAAAATCACAGTCGCTGCAGTGGAAAAGAACAGCAATATAATAATACTGTCTGAATGTGGTTCCAACTCCTGCACCGATAGGTTTGAACCGGTCCAGGG
Organism: Coranthus polyacanthus; assembly: GCA_037367275.1. Taxonomy (NCBI): domain Eukaryota; kingdom Metazoa; phylum Chordata; class Actinopteri; order Kurtiformes; family Apogonidae; genus Coranthus; species Coranthus polyacanthus. The sequence goes on along the minus strand of JAPQRN010001459.1, from coordinate 8,282 downwards.
TGAACCCGGCTTCACCCGACGTGGCCTGGGATCGGCTCCAACCCCCATGACCCTGGAAATACCTCTTCTCTCTTCGCTGCTAAGGCCTATTATTGTCTTTTATTCTAGTTTTAAGAAAATTATGTTTACCCCATTGGCAGATTTTCTTACTGAATACCAGACAATTTGGTTCTATTTTAATATATTTGACTTCCTCGTCGGCTCCAGAATGTTTTATTGGTTATTGGTGCAGGAGGTTGAAATAGGATTTTAATTGTCCTTTTGAATCAGTTTAATTGACATGACTTTACATTCAACGTAAGCACAGTGTGTTCAGTGATGGAATGAGTTGACAGTGCATCATCCTACTCTCCGTCTGATTGGTCTCCCTCCCTCATGTGATGCTGAGTGTCAGGCGTCATTAAAACAAGCCCGTTGGCTGTAAAATAAAACCCACCAGAGTCTCTTCACAGCAGATGTTTTCTCTTATTCAGCAGCAATAGCACAGGTGATTCTAACGGTTCCAACAGTTTCAACATGTGGAGAGTCTTCTGACGAAGCGTGTTTTCTCAGAGTCCGTCTTTAGGTTCTGTTGTAAATCTAACGTGTCCCGTGGTGTCTCTTGGAGCCTGTTTGTCACTGTGAACCCAGAGCGTCCAGTGAGTTCAGGTCAAATTAAAGAGGACGCTCCGACTCCTGTGAAGGGACATTAAAGAGGATGTGAGGCCTGTGTTTTGAATGTGTTATTATCTGTGGACTCTATACTGTATTCAGATATTTTGTTAAACTATCAGAGTATTTAAAATGGTCTTTTATTTTGTTTTTGAACATGAGAGACATGTATTTCTACATAAAAGCCCATGTAAAACCTCTTTCCTGTGTCACTGTTTGTTAAAGTGAAAAAAAGCGCATTTTCTGTTTATTTTTTGTTAATTTTGTTGATTATTTTGTCCATTCTTGTTGATTTATTTTGTTATTTGTTCAACTAAATCAATCTTCTTTCTTATTGAACTTTCTTATTCTTTTCATTTTCAGTAACAGGAGAAAATACCAATTCATTGAAGTCGAAGTGAGGAGTCAAAATGTCCTCGTGTTTTTGATCAGGGATGTATGTGCTTGACATTATATCTACGTCTCTGCGTGTCCTACATCGATCCACGTCAATCCACGTCGTCCCACTTCAATCCACGTCGTCCCACTTCAATCCACGCCAATCCACGTCGTCCCACGTCGACCCACGTCGTCCCACGTCGATCCACGTCGTCCCACGTCAATCCACGTCGTCCCATGTCGACCCACGTCGTCCCACATCAATCCACGTCGCCCCACGTCGCCCCACGTCGTCCCACATCAATCCACGTCGCCCCACGTCGTCCCACGTCGACCCACGTCGATCCACGTCGACCCACGTCGTCCCACGTCAATCCACGTCGTCCCACGTCGACCCACGTCGTCCCACGTCGATCCACGTCGTCCCACGTCAATCCACGTCGTCCCATGTCGACCCACGTCGTCCCACATCAATCCACGTCGCCCCACGTCGCCCCACGTCGTCCCACATCAATCCACGTCGACCCACGTCGTCCCACGTCAATCCACGTCGTCCCACGTCGACCCACGTCGATCCACGTCGTCCCACGTCGACCCACGTCGACCCACGTCGTCCCACATCTAGCTCGTTGGGACCTGGTCTCTCTACTGATGAGGTGTTGATGTGGTTTTATCTGGTGTTAATGTCCATCCTGAACCCAGTGACTGAACGTCCACATTCACGCTGCTTTGAGTTTCCCACAGAAGCGACGCCTCAGGAAAGTGATGTAAGTGTGATGTGAGAGCAGCCGAGCCGGTTCAGACCGCGGTCTTCACGTGATGTAATTGGACATCTGGTTTATGAGCTCAGTGTTCAAATTCAGTACAGTTTAAAAGCAGTAAATTGCTTCGTTTGAGTTTGAGTGAGGTCATCGTCAGCGCCGCTGGACCGTGAAGTGGGATGTCTATTTAAACGCTCTCAGTTTATTGTCGTGATCTTTTTTTTTTTCTTTGTCTTGTCTTGGGATGAAGTCATTTAAAATATGTGTTTAATGATAGAAAAGAAGTTTAATCTGATGATTCAAAGGTAGGACGTAAACAGACATAAATGTGAAGAAAGAGAAAAGTGACTAATCAGAAGGTGAAGAAATGAACAATTCCATCATTTGATTCTAATCTTTGTCAGTTTTATTCATTTAAGACAAAGCCACGCGTTACAGAGGCTTCGGTCTTCACAACCCTCGTCTTCTTTGATTTTCTGGAACCTCATGATGCAAAAACAACCGCAGTAACAGGACATTGAGTGTTTCTGTAGTTCCTGTGTCGGCCAGAAGAGGGCAGACCGTTGTGTTTCTGATTCAGTTAAACCTCGTCCACAGTGAAGACAAACAGACGCAGTATGTGTCTCATGAAGACTAATGGATCTCATCTGGACACTGAACTGTAAGTACATCTTTAAGAATAAGAACATCTTTCATATATGATGTTTTGACGTAACTGCCCTGATTAACATACTTTAATTGTTTTTTTTCCCAGTTCTTTTAAATAATATCATACAAATTTACAGCAGGAATAAGACTCACATTATGAATCTGAATTCAAAAACAATGTATGTTTTACACACTTGTTGCAGAATTTGTCTCATTGTGACAAAACTACAGAAAAACAACATTATGTCAAAGTCAAAAAAGCAGAACTGAGCGACGTGATCACAACTGATAGAATGATAAAAATGTACGTATCAGTCAGAGAAATGTCAAATATTCTTCACAGTTTAGAGGCTGAGTTTTGGTCCTGAGTGAAAGTTGAAGAAACCAGACGGTTGTGGTTTTAGACTATTTGTAAAATAAAGATGAAAAAACGTCATGAAAGACGTGTTTGGTCTTGTTTTGTCGTTTCGTGCTTCTTCTTCTTCAACCAGATGAAACCAACGAAACCTCGACGACGTGAACGAAATAAACCCTAAAGACACAGAAGTGAGATGTTTATGTGAAGTGTTGTCGTCTTTCGAGTAGAGCTTTGACACAATGAGCTACATTCTACAAAAAGGTGGAAGATGATGAAGGTATCGTCGGGAAGACTCGTCGACTCTCACGGAGACGCCGCACTTTTCAAAGTTTTTCTTTCATAGCGTTGTGAGATTTTTCTGGGATAAAAGCTTCCTAAATAAAACATGTGGCGATGATTATTAATACCAGAGAGATGTTAAAGACGGTATGCACTCGATGTGAGGCAGCGGGACCCGGATGTCCAACTAAAATAACCCTCAGGATGGAAGGCTGACATAGAAAACACTTCATTATTTATCAACCCATCCATAGTATGTTCCTGCTGTTGTCGCCTACTGAAGACATGTAGAACTTACAAAAGATGATTATCATGGATTCCACTCTTCTAATAAATATGTACGTGTTTCTGAAAGTAACAAAACAAAAGGACATTTGCAGAGTTTGGAGACGACGTTCATGAAAAACCTCAACTCATACCAATGAAAAGTTGACCAAACGTGAATCCTGACGATTCTCAGAAAATTAGAAAATCCATGACAGTCACAGTCTGTGTATGTGTCGTGATCACCACTGGAAGCGTAGGTTTGCAATATAAGCTCATCGATTATTTACAGATGTTCAAACTCCATCAGAAATGCATGCGTTGGTGTCTGCATTATTAATGTGCAGTGGGTTTACAGTGAGTCCGAGAACACATCAGACCTGACGTTACAACCTGCTTCACTTACGAGATGTTCCTTGTAATTTGTTCCGAGAGTTTCATGTCAACGTGCTCATCAAGTTTGAGTCAGTATCTCAAAAGTCACTCGTGGGTAACGTCAGCTGACCTGATCGTTACGGTGAGGCAGCTGGATTTACTTGATGTTTAACAGTGGTAATTAGCAGTGTGGTGTTTTAATAACTCCGTCATAACACGTCACAGCGGATACTTCAACACAGTCGATGATTCCAACCTGTGGTGACGTCACCAAGTGTTTAGCGTAGCTTAGCTTTAAGACTGGAGGTAACGAGAAACAATGCACTCAAAATAACTACTTACAATTGAATTTTTTTTAATTTATGTAAATAGTCTGATTCTACAGTAAAACAACGCCCCACGGTGGACAACGGAGGAATGACAGGTCAGCGCTCACTGCGTCCGTCTCTTGGTTTTCCTCGTCAGCGGAGGTAGAGGTGAGTGGGGACGCCTTCCTCCAACGGGGTGAGAGCATCCTGACAACCGAACACCTCCAGCGTCCTCTGGAAAAACAGCACAAACGTCCAACGTTATTTACACACAAACACACACGGTCACACAAACAAACACGCGTGTGCAGTGGGAGGCGGCCTCACCTCGGCGTCCGTCTGGATCTCCTCTCTGTTTGTGGTGAAAAGAAGCTGGTAGAGTGTGTGTTTCTGAAACAGACTGAACACACAGCGTGAGTCACCGCGTCCACACTTAGACCACGGCTTCAGAACATCCTGGATCCGCTTCACACATGATCAAAAGATGCTTTTCTACATGACGTGAGAAAAGACAACGATGAAAGTTCACTTGTACATTAGTGTGAGGCCTTTAGTCTCCTTGTATCTGTGGAGTCAATGTGGATAATGTTATGTGATACAGAAATACAAACCCAAATGCAAACCACGAACCACGAGAAAAGGCTGGTTTATTAAATTAAAATTAAAACTGAAAGCAGTGATTAGTAAAATAACGTTAGAGCCTCAACGACTGATCTGTTGATAATCGGTTTGAATCATTTTTAAGGATAAATAAGTCAAAATTCTCTGATTCCATCTTAAATGTGAATCATTTCTGGTGACAGGAAACTGAATATCTGTGTAATTTTGGAGCAGAGAAGACATTTGAGGATGACGTCGTGGGCTTTAGGATCAGCATCTTTCACCATTTTGTGACAGAAAATGGAACTAATTAGCTGCAGCCGTATTTACCTTTGACCTGTATTACCCTGAAAACAATACAACAGAACATTATTAGATGTTTCACCTCATGAAACACTTCAACTTTGACTCCTGCAACAAGGAAAGCCTTTTAACAAACCACGCCAACTCTTTCTGATTTGTAGATTCTCCTCAGTCCCACAGAGTCAGCGACAGCCTGGTGTAAAACCAATCTGCTCCGTGTGCAGTGGTCGCCTGTGGACTACAGGTGGAGAATCCTCCTCAGGACCTGGGTCTGTGTCCTCCTACACTATGTGGACTCAGGACTGGAACACAAACAGGATCTTCTCGTCCAAACCAGTGGCCTGCATTTGAACCTGTGTCTGCTGTTGCCATGTAGATACAACCGTGTGGGTTATGGATGCACACAGCTTTATGGAGGCTTATCTCCATCGCATGCTGGGCCCACATGGACATGTTGGCGGGGATTTAAACAACGCACAGGCTTTTCTGAATGACTCATCTGTAAATCACAGTGGAAATAATCCAAATCTTCTGAACCGTTACCTGTTTCTGATGTAACTTATGAGCGCCGTGGCTTCGTCTGTGCTCAGAAGTGGAGAGGTGTGTTCGTCAGAAGATGAGCGGTGGCAGGCGGCGGCTAAGGCCTTCGCAAACTCCGACATGTTTTCCACTAAAGCCATCTGTTTCTCTGCAACGTGAAGACACAAACTGGTGCTGAGATATGACTGAAAAAGCAGGTAAACCCTTTGGAATCACCTGCATTAGAGAAAACATTTGTCTTAAAATATGGTCGGGTCATCTACGGTACAATAATGAATGAATGTTTTTCAAATTAAAACATGTTCTTGTCAAAACTCGTCTTGAAAACAGTGACCCTGCTACAGTCCAGACGTGTGGGCTGTGTTTTTCACTAAATGAGTGAATATTTCACTGCTTTGAATCTAAACCCCGTTTGCTTCATAATTTGTGACACTGATCCTGTTTTCTGGGTCATTTACGCCTTTTTTCTGATGTATGAGCATTTGTTGAACCTAAAAAAAAAAATCGTAAAAAGAAGGTTGAGATATGAATACAAAAAACGTTGTTGAGAGGCCCAAGGTCTTTAAATGTGAATGTCAAAGTGTGTTTAAAGTCTTCTCTAGTGACACTACAGAGGAACCTGCTGCTCGCCACAAAAACACCACTTTGAGGCTGAAATTTGCCAGTGAAAACCTCCAAACTACACAACTTTACTGGGAAAATGTTGGGTTTTTTTGTGGATAAATAAAACAGTGGTGGAAGGAGCATCAGGATTTGTCTTTGCTGCTTCAGGTCTGGACATAATGTAGCTGAAGTTGGACAAAATGTGGAAGTAAATCTACAGTAGAGTGACCTGGTCACACCTTGATGCTGTAAACTTCAGACGACAGCTCTCCTCAATCCTTAGTGTCGTTTAAACTCGTGTTTCGTGCGACGTCCTCACCTCTGACGTTCTCCAGCAGCTTGTGCATCACGGCCATGATGAAGGACGTCTGTGTGGGAGAGAAGGCGGAGTCTTTGGCCCAACACAAACCACAGACGTAGTAATCCAGCAGAGCGGCTTCCATCATGCACACCTGATGGTTCCTGAAGCCCAGAATCTCCTTCAGCTCCCTACACGACACGACACGACACGACACGACACGACACGACACAACAGACATCTGGGTAAACAACGACCTCAGGCAGCGTCTTCTACTTAACACTTCACTCAGAGCTGTTGAAACAAATATTATGAGCTAAAAATGGAGACGCCGCGCCGGAGTCCTGTTATTTCTTTGTATTATCGCCTTCATGTGGTGCATTGTTTCGGCCGACAGAATAACAGATACACCAGAGCTGCCGCCTGCCAACAGGCTGCTGCGTCGTCTATGTATGTGTAGGATCTGATGCAGCTTGTGGGCGTGGGCGTCGAACGGGAACGAGTTAAAACACTGCTGAAATTTACACCTCCCTCCAGCAGGTGTGTTTCAAACCAATGTCACGGAGGGAAAACATTTCAAGAAAACACAAGAGCCAGAGGGCTTTCTCTCTTTTTTCTTCTTTCTATTTCTTCACCACAAGCAGTTTATCTGAGACTGAACGTCCTGTGACGTGTTGTGACGCACACGCCTCGACTTTGAACAGACGTGTGATTGAGACGGAAAACGCTGCTGGCGATTATTTGCCACAATCTTTTGCACCAAATGGAAGTTTTCCCAGACACGTTTGTTCGTGTTTTTATCCTTTACATCGATGTTTATGTAACGTACGATAGAAGCCTCCTCACGTTGTAACACAGACGGATCGTGTCACTCATCCACTTGTTTTAATTTCACTTTCTGCAGCAGAGGTTTTTAAATTCTGATTGTATCATGAATTCAGAATGTGCAGATTAGACACAACTCAGCAGTTAATTATAGAGAGAGCTTTGAACATGATGATCTTAAAGAGCTGATTAAAATACACCAGTGACTTTTTCAGCTCGAGACTCAAATAATCGATTTTATATCTCCTCAAGTTTAATGTCTACATTTCACTTTTCTTTTACTTTTACGTCATTTTGTCTGGTTCTACGTTTTACGTCTATCTCTGGTGTCAGTTTCATTTCTTGCGTCTTATGTAGTTTTCCTCTTGTTAGGTCGTTTTGCGATTTAATCTGCATTTCTCCACAATTTTCCATAATTAGGAAAAATAACTTGCATATTATTGTGTTTTACTCTTGACAGTTGTTGACCCCGACCCTGAGCTGGTCCTGGGGATTTTTCTGCAACAATTTATGTATTTTATGGACGAGTTTATGGTGGAAATGTCTTTATTTATGTAAAAGAAAAGTCAGCATTTAGGAACAAGGTGAAACCTCAAAATATAACAGAATGTAGTTCAGTTATTCAGTATTGTTTTCAAATATTTATTCTCTTCTACATTATTTTTTCTCATTTATCCCTGCTCAGTCTACACACATTTACTTTTCTCTCCCTCCTTAGTTTTGCCTCTTTTTGTGAAGGTAACTTCTTTAAACAGTGACTTTAAAGGTCCCGTACTGTGAAAATGCACTTTTATTGTGTTTTTAGATTCATATAAACTCTGGTGTGAAATAAAAGCTGTGAACATTCATGAACTTGCTCAGTCCTGTCAGTCCTCTAGTGTCTCCTCCACAAGACGTCCTCCAGACAAAACAAGACAACTAGAAAACCCTCTGCTTGTGATGTAGTAAGGTAGAACCGTATCCATAACCAGTCATTAATCATCAATCCATATTCAAACACCTTGAATATGGATTGATGGATTTGACTTCTGGAGACTTATTTTGACTCATCTTCAGTCTTTTTGGATGATGTTCTGCTCATTAATAACCGA
>JAPQRN010001458.1:0-12230 GCA_037367275.1 Coranthus polyacanthus | reverse complement strand
AGTCAGGCATGTCCTCACAGGCATCAGGCAGAACAGAGTGGGCTTTTTTTTTTCAGACAGAAGTTGAACCGATGTGATGCAGGACCCAGAAGGGAGTGAGAAAGAGAGAGGGAGAAGGGGAACAACTCCACTGAGTGACCATCTGTCTTTTACACATACCCCCCCTCCCTTCCCAACACTGCGCGACATGAATTCCCTCACACCACACACGCTCTCACACTTGTGCCTTTGCTTCTTCCTTCAAGGCAGCAGCAAAACATAACAAAACGTCATAATTTCAATTCCCGGGTTTTCCCTGAGTTTGTGGAGGTGACGTCTCTTTTGTTGCTGCTGTTACTTGACTAAAAACTGTGCTTATTTTTAATCTGTATTATTACTTAGCTCAAAGAAACGCAAAAGAAATCTATCTAAGTGAACACGCAATTCCAATTTTACATTTAAAAAGCTTATTTCCAGAAAAATACACTCCTCTATTCAGGCTAACGTCCATTTCTCTCCCCACTGCTACAGAAACTTCAGCAGAATGTTTCTGTTTCTTCGGCTTAAGTCTCATAAACCCTGCATTAGAATTTCACATTTTGTCTGTTTTCCTAACTCTTTGACATTAAATATTAAGGTGATGAGCATGCATCTAAGATGAGCAACAGCTTGCATTTAAAACAACTGTTGACACATAACACATAAATGCAGCCAAATGTGGATTTGCCATTTCACATAATTGTAATTTTTACATTATTAACCTTAAGACAAGAGTTTTAAAATGACCCGGGACTATTTTCCCTGAGCTGTAAAACTCCTAATATTTGAAGTAGATAAAAATCACCTGTTTCCATTCGAATCGGCTCGTATTCCACAGCAGGTTGAAACAGCTGCTTCTGTGTTGATGGAGTGTCTTGATGTGGTCAAAATCCTTGTTTTCCTGCTCTTTTATCACAGTATTTCACAGCACGGCAGTCAGTGTGATCGTAACCGAGCCAGAATACGCTCTGCTCCTTCTCTCTCTCTGCCTCTATGTACTTCTCTCTCTCTCTCTCTCTCTCTCTCTCTCTCTCTCAGCCACCCCCCCCCCCTTTCTATTTTCTTCTTCTTCCTCACTCTCTGTGTTTCATCCGCCCACTCACCTTTACACTGCAATAAAGAAAATAGCAGGATAATTGCGCATCTGAGCTGCATCAAAGAGTAAAGTTGGCGGGTGAGTGGCAGTTGTTTTCCTTTTTTCTTTAATATCAAATCAATCAGCGGATCTTTCCTGTGCATCAAAGCTGAGATCAAATGCTGAGATCTTGTTCCTCGTGAACCAGCATGAGAGAAAAAGCAATTCCAGCTCCAGTGCTCTTTGCAGCTAACTTCCTCTGCGAGTAATAATGGCGGACTAACGGGTTGCTCTGTAAAGGGTTTACATAAACCAGAACACATGAACCAGCCTGACGAGGACCTGCTCACGGATTCAGACGCTGATGCACAACTAGTTTATTTGCATTTTTGAATTATTGTGGTATAATTATCTGATAAGGATCTTGTTCGCAGACAACATTTTATCTGTTTTCAAATAAACGCCTTCATTTAGTTCCAGTCATGAGTTTGCATTAAAGCCTGTCGTGTGAATTGATCAATTTAGAGATTACTCTTCTTATAGTATTGTTTTTTTAAATTTAGTCTTTCAGTTTGGTTTTTGATTTCCAGTTTAGTTTTAGTTGTGTAAGAGTAGTATTTTCAGCAATCGACTGGTTTTAGTTACGAGAATTTTGATTTATAGAAAAATGTAGGATGAAAGAATGCACGACAGCAAATATGATTTATAAAACCATTGTTTATTAAAGGTCTCAGATTGTGCAAAGCCATTTTATTCTTGAACATCGTGAACCATTAACACGCGGGAGAAAAAGAAGCTGATTTTTATCACCAATTCTATTTCATTATAGTTTATGTTGTTTTTCTCATTGTCGTTTCATATTTGTGAAAACTATTGTCATTTGACACATTTTTTGCCACTGCTAGTTTTGTTTTCAGTCTTAGTTTTTGTTTTCTGTAATGACCCTGGTTATTTGAAGACGCTCAAACAGAGCGAGGACAAAAGGTACAGGTTTGTCAGATTCCAGAGGAGGGAAATGAACAAACACCACTTTGTCTTGGCGTAAGTCAAACCAGCACCATTATTCTCCGGATCCTCATTTTCTTCCTCCTCAGACTTTGACAAGTGAGATCCGGCTGTTCAGCTCGGCTTTGTAGAGTCCGAAGCCCAGGCACACCGGCTGGGTCAACGTGGTCGAGAAAGTGTGGAGGTGGGTAAGATTTCCAGACGGTCCCACCTCCGAGAAGGTGATGGTGCCGGCGCCGTAGTCCAGGGCTACAGCCACTCGCTTTCCTGTCATTTGGGACGTGAGGCGGGTCTTCCTGCGGTTGTGCCAGGCCGCCAGTTTCCTGTCGTGTTGCTGTGTCAAGCTCCAAGACACCTCAAGATTGACCAGAAACAACAACAACAATTATCTTCTGTGTACTTTAATCACATTTAAAGGAACTACATGTAGCTTCGTAACAGCAGTAAATCAGTGCCATGTCAGTTTTTGAAACGTTAGTATCTCATTGATCATTGATCATCATCTCTCTGGACTAATTACATCTTTGTACAAACCATCTTTTTTGACACGCCGCCCTTTTATGCTTGCCTTAAACATTCTTATTTCATTTATTTTGCACTTAATGTATGTTGTCTGGAGTGTGTATTGTGTTTCTAGATGTGTCCGTGGATGCAGCTCTATAAGAAGGTTTGTTCGTCATTATGTTTAAAACACAATATCTCAGAAGCACCTTGAAGGAATTTCTTCCAATTTGTCACAAACGTTCACTTGGACAAAAGGTCAAAGGTAAAAAGATCACTGTGACCTCACAAAACCCGCGTTTGGTCATAACTGCAAGGATGTGATTGAACTTCTGGATCTTGTTTATTGTATAGTTTTTACATTTTATTGTACTGTATCTCTGTACTGCACTGGGCCTAGAAGTCTTTGAATTTCAATATTCCAGTTTTCCATACAGGTCACATCTTTAAGTCTATGAGTTCATTAGTTCAAGGTAGGTGGATGCACCTTAAGCCAGTTTACAGGAACCATATAATAACACAAAACCTTGAAGCGTGTTTGTTTTTCCCCAATGCTTCAGGAAATACATCAATTACAATCATTGTGGTTCTATCTGTATCTTTATTATCTTCATAACTGACATGACAGTAGTAAACCAATGATCTGAGGTGACACACATACCTTGTTGTTGCCAAAGGCATTGCTCTCTTTCCCCTTCCGCCCAATACTCCTGTAGCACACGCCGATGTCCCAGAATCCCTCAGCCTCCAGCTCCCAGTAGTGGGTCCCAGAGGAGAAGGTCTGGACGGTGAGGACCTGCGGCCAGTGGTCGAAGCGTTCGGGGTGAGGAGCGTACGGGAAGCGGTTTTTAACCCGTGTGACTAAGCGCAGGTCGTCGGAGATGCTCAGCAGAGGATGAGCCGTGTTCGTGTCCAGGGATAACGGACTGGTCACTGAAAGAGAGGAAACCAAACGTGTGTCACATCAGTTGTGGACATTCCCGTCTGTTAAAGAAAATACAGCTATACAAGTGCGTGTGAAAAGCTACAAATTTGAAGAGTTTACAAACTTAATACAGCACACAAGCTTTACTTTACTCTGCACGTATTCATTCATTTCTAGAACGCTGAAATAATCAACCAAATTTGTGAATTAATTTTGTCTCAAAATATTCACATAACGCAAGTAGGGCTTATTTTGAGGATTATGCCTTGAGCAATAAACGTTTTTTCAAAGTAAACTTTATCGCTACAGTCATGGGCAAAGCGTCTGATCTAACAGCTGTCCAAAAACACAGTTATCAGACTCCATCAAGAGGGAAAGACAGAGGGTTTTTTGCAGAGAAATCTGGCCATTCCCAGAGTGCTGAGTTGAAGCATGTTTCTGGAAAGTCGACTGGAAGAACAAGGTGCGTCGGAAAGAGGAGCACCGGCAAGAGACGTGGCCGCAGCCTTGAGAAAATTGTGAAAAGAGCCGGTTTCGATAAAGTGGGGGAGTCGGGAGTCGATGCATCAGAGCCCACAGATGCACAGATGGCATCTCCTAAATACTGAGCCTTAAGCCTCTTCTCAGTTTGAAGTGTGTACTTTCCTAATACCATAAGAAGTCGTTTGTCACACAAAGCTAGAAGCTGACACACTGTATCTATGGGCTACGTGTGCCATCTATCTGCACTCACAGAACTCCCTCTTGAGTTCACTGAGGCAGCGCAGGGTGGCAGTGATGAACTCTCTGTATTTGCACTCTATGTCCTCCAGGATGGGCTTCCTGTCCACACTGACGGGATCCGGGTTGAAAAGGGGGCTGTTCAGGTCTCCTAGTAGCCTAAAACACACAAACACAACAAAGTCGGCGAGGAAAATAATCAACAAAGATCTGTATAACAAAGCGACTATAATTATCTAATTTATTCGACACCTACGTTCGTACAAACACTGCCTACAAAAACGGTACACATGATCATTGATCTGTGAGGTGTGGACTCACTTTGTGTCATCTGACTGAAAGGCCTGAAAGAAAGAAGAGTCAAGGACACGTAAAAAAAAAAAAAGGACTCATTGAATTCACCGATGGAAAGATGTTGAATTGCCTATATTCCTGTATGGGTCCAGTTAAAAACGAAGGCACACGGAGGAATGAAAGGTTATCCAAAGGTGAACACTTCAATGAAACTTACTACAAAACCCATCCCTGGCTTTGTGCTCTTTGGTTGTCATGAGCCGCCATTTTCCACTTTAAATTAGCTTATAAAACTTTAATACTCCAAATGCAAACTGAAGTACCTTAGACTGATAACCCAGATACACCTCTGTATAATTCACTTACACGTAGATTTTTAAAATTTACTGAAACACATCATCAGTCGTTTCTTTTGGTTGAACATACAGTAAAAACTAAAGGGAAATCAGTTTAGAGCTGCTGTAGAAACTGGGGTTATGTGTATATTATATTCTATTTCTGCATTTAGAGTTTCCTAAATCCCTCTAAATCTCACACACTGGACCCTTAAATGTTAAAAATGTAACTTCCACATTCTGTACCACTGCAATAAGTAATGATTCATTACAAAATATGGGGACATTCATTACATATTGTGCAGCAGATTATTACAAAATGCGAGTGTTGTTACTTAATGAAGTGAAAATGTGCTGCATTTTGTCAAGTTGTTACATAATGAAGTGTTTTTACATGATGTGTTGCCACGTTATCTTACATTTCATTCATTAGTACATTCGTTGTAAACTTTCTTCGCTTTGAGGCTTCACATCTGCTCATGTTCACTGCGGTTTTGGACTTATCTTCCAGCGAGTAAGACCACATGAAAGATGAACGATTCAAGGTTAAGTTGCATAAAACAGTATCCCAGCCATTTCTCAAACCACTAGTCCTTGCTGAGAAGATAAATAGGCTTACACCAGACTGTCTGATCAGCACCGAATCTTACCCAAATTAGCAGGAAGGGGTCCGTCTCTGCCAGCAGCGAGGCCAGGTAGTGTTGGATGCTCAGCGTCTGGCTCATGTCTTCCCTCACTTTGGAGCAGTCTTCGTGCACACGCTCAGTCAGCTGCTGCCTCTGCCTCGTGGTCATCTCCCTCAGGGCCACCACCAGCTTCTTCACCTGAACCTGCAGGTCTGAACTGAGGCGCTCCACCTGGGCATCGTCCTGCTTCAGAGAGTCCTGTAGATTGAAATCAGAGACACTTAATATCAAATATACGGACTGATTTCTGTCGAGAGAGTGCAGAGTTGAAATGTTTTGACTCACTGCCATGGTGGTATCGATGTTCTCGTGCTCTTTGAGGATTTTCTCGCCATCTTTTAGCTTCTCCTCTGCCTTTTCGAGCAGCGTCTGGAGAATGACCTGTGGAGTCACGCATATTGTATTTTAACAACAGACGCACAAACCAAACCATTCATTCATTCATTCAACCTTAATTTAAGGTCAACTCTGAGAGGATCAGGAGGTGCAATGCCAAGCTCATGCCCTACCCTTCCACCAAGTTTCATGAAAAAAGGGGCAGTAGTTTTTGCATAAACCTGCTAACAGGAGGATTGACAACCAGGTAAATATTGAAGCAATTAAAATATAGGGCAAAAAAATCTGCAAAAATGAGAACAGATATAAATAAAATGTGGTGAAATTAAAACTTTAAACTGCAGTAAGGATAAAAATGAAGCAATCTCAAGCCTTTCTGTACGTTGCTGGAGGTTACACAATAAACAACACTGGATTTACGGATACAGTGTAAAGATGACATATCAGTGCATGCATGTATTATGAAGTCTTTCAGCTCACCTTCAGATCCCCCTCCACCTGCCTCAGTGCCTTCACTTTGTGCTGAGCGTGGCCTCCATCCAGCAGACAGTCGGCGCACACATAGACCCTCTCATCTGCACAGTAGTAGCGGAATATCTCTGTGTGTGTCGGGCACCTTCGCTGCGAGAGGTCGCCCAGCGGATCCACCAACAGGTGGGTGCTGAACGCCGGTCTCTCCAGATGGGGCTGTAGGTGCTCAGCGCACAGTGACACTTCACACCTCAGGCAGGTCTTGACGGCCAGTGGAGCGGCTCCTTCCTCTGTTCCGGGAGGGCAGCAGTCGCACAGCACCTCGCCGTGCTCCTCCTGGCACTGGGGGCAGATGAAGCGCTTGCATCCGTTCCAGGTTTCACGGATGCAGGCGGGGCAGAAGCTGTGACCGCAGGGCAGGGGGTGTGATTGACTGAAGATGTCTCGACACACAGAGCAGGTCAGCTCTTCCTCCAGCGACGCCATGGTGAGCGGAAGAAAGGTCCCTAAAGTCACAAAAGTTGACTAACTACATAATCCAAGCAGCAGATTCATACACACCTTGATTAGGCCACATTCTCAAGAAAATAAAGCAAACAATATGTTGTGTGTCTGGGCAGCATCAAATAAAAGACACTATTTAGTATATTTACGCAAATACTTGAAGTATAGTGTTTGAGGCGCTTGTACTTTACATGAGTATTTTCAGATTTTTTACAAATTAAACAATAAAGAGAAAATAATGTGCAAATTTAGCCATGATGAGAATAATCATTAGGTGCAGTTGGATACAAAACAGTTCAAAATGAGCTCCACTTCCACCATCTATGACAGTAAAACTCTGCTATTAAACGAATAATAATCTAATGATACAATATCAAGTAGGTTTAACTGATAATCCTTACGTACTTTTACATAAGCAAGGCTTTGAATGCAGAGCTTTTAGCTGCGGTGTTGGATTTTCACAGTGGGTTTTTGTACTTTCATCAAACCATGAACCGTTGTTCACTTATACTTCTTGCACCGCTGACATTTGAACAGGCGACATGTTGCCATTTCTTATAAGAAGCACTAATGCCCAGACAGGGAATACGACACAGCTCGTGTTGAACCGGTGGTAAGTGGGAAGTCCTTGTTTCACTCCAACTGTGCACCAGTAATCCTGTCTACTGGGCTTCTGCCTCCTGTGCTCTATGAATAGAATTCTAACAATGTAACCACTAGAAATAGGAAAATGTGCAGTAACCGGACAAGACAGACGCCACATTCTCATGTTCATATTCTCACAATAAACTACAATGTGAAGCTAGTTTACAACTCAACATGTAAAGTGTAAAATGTATGACGGTGCTGCTAAGGCGATACTTCACGGGTAAAGACAACTACAGCTTCCTGTTATAAGGAGAAAGGGTTTGTAACACTGACCGTGCATGAGCGTTAACTCGACTCAGAGGCTAATTCAGCAGAGAGATCAGGAGATCATCCTCCACAGCTTGTTGGCCTGATTTCACCTACATGTGCTCTGCTTCTGCCAGTTTAACCAACAACTCTTGAAAGTGAATGTTACCCGCCCGCATTTGACATTAATGTGAAAAAAAGTGGAACAAAAGGAACATTCCTCACCTGTTGAAGCCCCGACGTTTTCACAGTCTGGCCATTGATGAAATCTGTGCTGTCAGGCCGCTGACTGTGGAGGTTAATCCTTCAGGATTCACCTCCCCCCGCTGGTGTGTTCTTCAGCCAGGACACTGGTCACAGAGAGGTCACATGACCCTGAGACGGCAGGGGGGGCCACGGAACATTACCAGGTAATCTGAAGTGAACTGTTTTACATGAAGGTCAGAGCTCAAAAATGAGAAGTCTGGTTTATTCAGTTCTAGAGATTAAACCGCTCTGACATCAGATCTAATGGGAAAACTCAGTGTGTTTTACTTAACACACAAAGTAAGATGTCTGTAGCACATGGCGCGTATACGTATATAGTGTACACGTATCATTTGCACAAACAGGTGTCACATTTCAGATTGTTCTTTTGACTACACTGCTCTGTGGAAGACGCCTCTTTGAAACTTCGTCCTCATACTCTTTTGCAAAACCACAAAAAAACAAAAGGAAAGAAGAAGAAAAAACAAAGTTCCGATACACAAATCTGTTTTCAGGTTTTGGACTTGTTCGCTCACTTTCTCTATTGTCAGTTTTTGGTGAGATATTCAATGATTTGAATATTTATTCAAATGAAAGCATGTGAGAAATTTAGAGGAAAACGTCAGCAGACAAATAAAAGAAACCGTGGTTTAATCTTTAACAGTTGTTGTATTTGAAAAGCTTCTTGTATTATCCATTATGTAAAATCTTCATCTTAAACGTGGAATAGAAAGCGTGCAAAGTATAGTACGAGTAGTACCTGACGCTGCATTTGTGATGTCTTCATGAAAATCAGTGAAAATCCAAACTGATAGATGCTGACAGGGAAACTTACAGATGTAGGATATCAGGTAATCTGTTTCCATCGTGCATCCATCCTGCTGTAGCTACAGTTATCAGTTGTCATGCTCTTAATTGTTCAGCTTATCTCTGTCAGATAAGGCCTACTGTTTAGCAGAGGTCAAGCTGGTTCCTATCTCAGGAACTCTGAGTAGGAGGCACCATGCTGGGTTTCTCCCACTGGGAGAAAGAAGGAGAAGGTGAGCTGGTAGACACTCCCAGCTGGTGGAGGTGGAGCTCCTTAAAAAGACACTGCAGAGACGCTAAAGCAAGAGATAACAAGAGGAGTGACAATCTGTAACCCGGGACCTCATCTTGGTGGTCTCTGCCTCTGAAGGACCGACCAAAGCTCACCTCAGGTCCATCAGGATGCACAGGAGCCTTCTGGGTCCTGGTGTTCGGGGATACACTGCGTTCAGCTGGTGTGACAGCGCTGAGTTCATAGAGAGTGAAGGCACTGCCCTCCAGGGGCTGCTGCGGAAAAGTCACAACACAAGCAGTGTCAACAGCGAAGTAAGACTCGTCTTTCAGGAGGCGTGTTCCACACTTCTGACAAACGTTTTTACAGCGAGTTGAATATCAGAAACTATTGTGCTGCGTCGTTTAGTGAGTCATTTGAAAGTCCTGTTGGATATTTATGACGGTAATAAATCGCTTGTTAATTGTTCCTTTTCTTGTAACGTTGTCTGCACGTGTCCAATGTGAGGAAGTCTGAACGTGGCTGAAAGAGCAGCGGTGCAGAAGAGAAGATGCATCTGAATATCAGTCGGTCATCGGGGAGTATCGGTACCATGTATTTAACGCCTCAGGTGAAAGCCTTAAGTTACTGAGCTATGACACTGAAATTAATAGTGTTTCCAGATTGATTTCCGGAGTGAAACTGTCACTTTATGGTAATTTTTGAGGCTGTAGGTCACGACAATGAATTATATTGTGTTTTAGCGAGAGGTGCTTCCCAGCGTTTATGTCAGAGATCGCCGCGATAGGATAAGAATAGTCTGGGTCTCATTTTAACATGTGAGAAGTGACTATTATATGCGGATAATTTACATTTTCTTGCACCTCAGCTGGCAACACTCAAGCTGGCAGCTGTTCGTCACGTGTTAAAATGAGCACCAGGCTATTCTTATCCTCCTGCAGAACAACAACGCTGACGGAGTTTCAGACAGACACACTAACGGGAGGCCACTTTAACGCTACAAACAAAGCATCCAGGTCATTTGACGAGACATAACTTACAGGGTGTTTTTGTCGCACCTCTTACATTACCGACCTGACTATTGACTTGTATCTTTCATGCTTTGGATTTATTCTATGACTCCTGTTTCCCAAAGAACAAAAAAATAAGGCCCACTGGAGGAAGGAGAAAAGGCCACGTCACACCTAAAACGAACTTTTACTTATTTTTCTAAAGGGGAAAAGCTGTTTTAGTGAGAACGCAGAGGACTGAGTTAAGGTTTTTTTCTTTGATTTGACCTGTATTGTATTTTCTGTAATATTTTCGATTGATTCTTTAAATAAAACAGGAGTTACATTTGATCAGTGTTCATATTAAAATGATGTGGAGGAACTCTGGGGGTCTACTTTTTGTCTAAGGGAGACATCTAGTGGCCTTATTTCTGTGAACAGAGTCACCAGGAGACTCATCATCCATCCATGTTAACATAATAATGTGCATTATTTAACGTCGTGGCTTCACTGGGTATATCGATAGTATATCGTCACGTGTGCAATATTCTGATGTAAGGTGTTGTGTTCGGGAGGCGATCAGGACACAACAACGTCATGAATATAGTTTTTGAAAGTGATAATTCAAATATTTATTCAAAGTGTGCAGTGTGCGTTCATAAAATTGTTTCGGTGTTTGTGTTTGTGTGTGGATTTGAGAACATCCCTAATTTATGCACAAACCATTAAATGCATTTGTAAATCTTATGTTTCAGTTGTCAATGGTGTAATGTTGTGCACGTTTTGGGCGTGTATAGGTCTGTGTTTTACTGAATGTTAACTGTAGTTTGACTGCACATGCGTACGGCCCAATAAAAATATAAATACAGATCGGTCGATATCGATAATTATCACGACAAACGTCAAATCATTATTGCGTTGAAGTTTAAAGGTCGATTTTTTGTGGTCGTGCGTGAAAGTTGAAGAAACCAGATTGTTATTTGTGGTTTGAAATTATTTGGCAACAAGACGAAAACAATGTAAAAATACACAACACACACACACACACACACACACACACACACAAACACAAACACAAACACAAACACAAACACACACAAACACAATGCAGAAGATGAAACAAAAACCAAAAAAAAAAGATGCAACAAGACGAAAACGACGTAAGAGACGGACTCTACTTCATAGTCAGAACATGACAAACACCGAGCAGCAGGAAAAGAAATCATTCAACACTTTCAGAAACAATTATCACGATAAAATGTTTGTTCAACATCAAAAATGAAACGTTTTGTAAAAATAACCCCTGAAGTACATCACAATAATGATATATTTCATGATAAAAAAATATGAAAAAATTATAAGTAAATAAGTAAATATAATTGTTTTATCGCACAGACCTATATATATATATATATATATATATATTGTGTGTGTGTGTGTGTTCTCTCCAAGACAATAAACACTGATCCTCTTCTATCCTCATGAAGATCTGTTGTGTTGAGCTACAGCAGAGAAAAATCTGAAGATAAATGGACATAGAAGGTTGTAATAAGAACCAAGTTCAATGTCAATGATCCAACGTGAAGGATAAACTCAAATAAATAAATATATGTAGGTGAATTAAATGTGCACATGTTCATTGTGGATTCTTCTAATAACACAATGGTCCGTCCACACCTGTGCGTTAAGTCTGAGCTGTGTGTCGGGCCTGAGTCAGTATGTGAGATGCACACCGAGAGCCAAATGTGGAGGTAACCGTGGTCACTGTTTCCCAGAGGACCGTCTGGCGGCGAGGGCCATTAATTATAAGAGACAGGGAGACAGACAGCTAGGCGGACGGACGGACGGACGCACGGACCGACCGACCGACCGACAGACAGACAGACAGACAGACGGTACCGCAGAGAGCGCAGGCAGGCCGGACAGGAGCAGGCCCCGACAAATACAAAGAGAGGAGGAAGCCGAGGGAAAATAATCCTCCCCCTTTTACGAACACAGACGTCCGCACCGGCCCCGCTTCCACCCGCCAGTGGACGACACAAAACGTCCAGACACTGTGACCATTTGTGATAAGAGAATGTTTCAAAGACGCGATTTGCGACGGGAGATAAATAATTGACACACACACACACACACACACACACACACACACACACACACACACACACACACACACACACACACACACACAC
>JAPQRN010001457.1:0-12233 GCA_037367275.1 Coranthus polyacanthus | reverse complement strand
ATGATCAGCTCATCATCAAGCTCTGCAGAAGCCTGAGAACGATCCTGATCATGTGAATCAGGTGTGTTGGAAGAGGGTAACATCTAAAACATGCTGGATTGTGGTCCTCTAGGACCAGAGTTGGACACCCCTGGTGTAAGGCTTACATGGATGTAGGCAAACAAGACACTTGTTGGCTTAGTAATGGAGTCAGATAACATTAGCAACGGCCAGCTCCAAGCACACAACAGACAACACAAACTACAGGGATGTCACAGGTACGTATAAACTGAACCCAGAAGCAGACAGGATGCAGAAGTAGTGAGAATAATGTCCTTTAATAATTGACATTGGGAAGCAGGCAGAAGATGCACATCAGACAGGAAGAGTAGAGTCCAGGTAGTGAAGCTGGAGGAAACTGCTGGAATGTCTGCATGAAGACTAGACTAGACTGTGCAGGTGAGTGGAGTTGGTGTGATGAAGGGGCGTGGCCTGCAGCAGGCAGAGCAGAGTGTGGGTACAGGTGAGTGGAATCAGTTGATGAGGTGAGAGTGGCAAGTAGAATGAAGCAAAGGCAAGGCACCTGGAAAAACACTGGTCAGCTGAGGGAAACAAGGAAAGCACTAAGCATTGAACCTTTAATGTCATGTACAGCGGCATAAACTCAGTCTGGCCATTTTTGTACCTTATCCTTTGAGTCCATGTTATCATTTATTTGTTTAGGTTTCTTCTGCCTTCGACGACTGCCAACACGAGTTTTACACAAGTTTAAAAAGAGCAGTCTTTGATTCTTCAGAACATAACATGAAGAAACACTTGAAGGCACAGGAAGTGTAGTTATTGAGGAAGACCTCTGCTGCTCCTGCTGCTTACAACACATCTCCGGAAGACTAAACTCATAACTCATCTTTTATCTAATGTTTTCTGTTAAACTTAGGGACTTCAGTAACAGAAAAAAGCCAATATGTAACATGGTCTAAATACGATATTCCAACTAATATTGAGCTATATTTAAATAGGAACAAGTTAAATCAATGGCTTGAAGACTGTTTTCCTTAATTTGAGACTAGTAGCACAGCTTCTCAATTCTGAAACAACTGTTTTTTGGTTATATATATTTAAGAATATTTGGCTTCTTTCTAGAAGCACTGTTTTCACACTGTATGAACAGTTGATTTAGTTTCTATGAATGTCATAGTTTGTGGTTTTTGGCACCTCGAAAAGTAGCAGCTGTTACACACTTTTATCAGTTCCTAAGAAAGGTTTAAGTAATATTTTAAAAAATGGTTCTCTGATAGCCAAGTGCTAGGGAGTCTCAGTATGTGTGCATGTCGATAGGCTCCCTTAAGAGACTCCACGTGTAACTCAACTCTCCAGCTGCCCACATCTGGTTTGGAGGTTTTGTAACTTTGCACTCTGTCTTGTTTTCCTCTTGCCTCTTCTTTCAATGTCACCTTCGCTCTTGTCCGAAAAGAAAGGTCTGCCTACAAAGCATTCTGTGTTTTTTCAGCCTCTCCGTGTTATTGACACTTGTTAAAAGTCTAAGCGTCAAACAGACAGCAAAATATAAACGTAATTGTCCTTAATTCAGAACACTAAAACTGTGACTTTGTTTTTCGTCAGCAGACTGGTTGGTGATTTCAGCATGACTACATCTAACGGTCATAAATGCGTAAAAGACTTGGCAGTCACATTGCCAAGCTTCCCAGTGAAGCTGGACAGAGTGGAGGAGTTATGGGCTGAGTAAAACTGCTAAGATCACCATTGATTCAGCATGTATGGCACCTCTCCACTGGGTGACAGGAAAATGAGACAATCTATCAGCACAGCAGTAACAGACTGCAGAGGAAAAGGTGATTTGTGTGCTTGTAGTCATGACCAAAAAAAGTAAAGGCTAACCTTCAGTATTAAACTTGAAGTGGAGAACTTAAATCCAAATACGGTTTATATAAAAATCTTTAATAGTAAGCCTCGTGTATGAGACGGAGTAGTAAGTCTTTGCTAGCGGTTGCAAATGTTCTTTATTCCTTACCCCAGTAGAAGTGCAGATACTTGTGTAAAAAGAGTGTGGTAGAAGTAGAATTACTGATTCATCTTCTTTGCTGCAGTAAAAGTCCAGGCCCTGAAATGTCCTCACAGTACAGTATAAGAGTCAAAATCGGCCTTTGAAGGACATTTGTAGTGTCTGTGTGTGCAAAGTGAAGTGAACCTCATGTCATATTAATATAATGTGAAGACTATTAAACCATTCTGACTTCAAATCAAATAAAAAAAAATAGACTGAAAATGATGAACATTAACTTCACTACAAGGTGTAAATCAGTTTTCAACATCAGCTACAGAACTCAAAACGTTACGACGTCTTTTGTCCTCGGTAAAGTCTCACTTTGCTTGTTTCATCTAGTTACGTCTTTGACATTTTTGTCTTGTTTGTCTTCTTTCAGGTTGTTTTTGTCTTGTTACACATGTCATGCATGATGTACACCGACACACTGAGACACCTACTCATCCATTCAGACTGAAATTGGTCATGATGCTGGGAGGGTGCACAAACGTAAAATATTATTCTCCTCAAATGCATTAAAACCAAGGGTCAAGGACCTCAGCTCCAAAATGAAGCCAAGTATCTTAAAGTGTAATATCTCTGACTGCCACTGGTTCCCATAGACGTGCACTGAACTTCTCTCTACAAATAAGAAGTTAATCATTTTTCCAGGAGTCATTCTGGTCTCATTCATTTTACTTGGACCATCTAATAAGTGTTTGGGGCCATCTTTAAATTTTTCAGGTGACAGTTGGCAGGTCTGTACCACAGCTCACTCTTCTGCAAAGTCAGACTTTCAGAGGTTTTCTTTATTTAATAAAACACATTTTTTCCTGACAGACAGCTCCACTGTAGTTGTTGTTAATAGGTTACACTAACTTAGTCAAACTAAGACTGTAAAACTGTAAAATGAAGTTCACCGTTTTGCCAAGTCCATAAGCTAGCAGATAGCATTAGCTTACGTCTGACCCTTCAAAGACGGCTCTCACCCATTCATGATCCTGCAGCTCCCCCATTATTGTCCAAATATCACCAGAGTCGCCTCTGACTCCAAAAAAGTGAACATGGCGAGGGCTAAATCCCAAACTACTGACTTCAAAACAGCAATTCAGAAACCAACTGAACTGACTGACTGGTTCCTCCGTCTACTAATTATATACAGATTAAACTAAAGTACTAAGCCTGTTCTGAAAATGTAGGGAGTAAAAATAGAAGGTTATCAGAAAAATAAAGTACCTGAAAAAATGTTTGTGTTGGAGTCTGGGAGCTGGTTGTTGGTTGACATTAGCTAATGTCATTTCTAAGCTAATGGTAACTAGTGTAGAGGAGCAGAAGAGACACAGAAGGAAGGATTTTCTGGGGAAAAAACAACTTGAGTCCTAAATCAGTTTACAGACTGTTATCATGGATGTAGAGTATCGAGACAGTTGTTAGCTTAGGGTTAGGGTTAGCTACTTTCAACAAAAGACCAGCTCCCACAACACAGACTCCAACACAAAGTTCACATAATCACACGAGCATGAGCAAATATTACATATTGAACCTTTAAGTAGAGTAACAAAGTATTACTTCCCACTTCTGTTGTTTGTTAATTCTCGCAGCCCCCATTTCACTTCTCTAGCCTATAATAAAAACTGATAAGCTATTATGACAAAAAAGATGAAGGTTTAAGTGCTTGATGTAAAACTGCAAAATATATTAAGCTCCAGGACATTTGGGTGAGGTATGGTCCCACACTTGTTCATAGTGTTTGTGTGGGTGTGAGGGTAGCTCACATTGGTCCTCGTCCAGCACATGTGTTTATTCCATCTGGCTCTACCCTCTCATGTCTGAGGGATGATGTCATGAAATGAGAGGTTTTCGGGTCTCTCGGCTTCTTGTTACACTAGGTCAAAGTTAGACTTTTGGAAATGTTTGTGTGGCGGCTGGATGGGACATATTACACATACTCTCGTCATGGCTACACAGTATTCCCTGCCACGAAGCTATGTATTATGAATTGTCCACATGGAACTATATGAGTGTAGAGTGAATTTACATCAAATCCATGGGTTAACCAGCTTCAGGATCCAACACAAAACAGGTCTTTCTGGAAACAAAAGATTTGAATTCAGGTAGTTAACAAATTTGAATAATAAACAGCCTGGAACTTCATATTTGCACCTTAAAGGCTCAGCAATAGTGGCTCATTATCATTATCATCCTGTTGTTGCTTCCTACATTAATATAAAGGGAGGAGCTGCAAGGAGGAAAATGCAATGAAATGCTAATGAGAGTAAAACACCAGTGGTGAAGTCACACAAGGACACTGAAATGTCTTTGTGAGAAGTAGTTATCAGATCTAAAGACATCTCCAAACGCTGTCACAATACTCCAACTATTATTTGAACAAGACCTACCATGTTCCTTTTTTCTTTCTTTTAGTATCTGTATCTGTTTCTACCTGTGATATGGTTCGGTCCTTTTCCGTAACCGCTTTTTTTAATAAGAAGTAAGGTTAGGGTTAGGTTAATAAGAGGTTGTTGTTTTTTTTTATTTATTTACTTTTTATTTAATTGATATTATTTTGTATTGGTTGGTTTATTAATTGTATTATTACCATTATTATTACTAATATTAGCATTATTTTGTTTACCCTTTTTTTGTTTGTTTCTTTTTTGTGTTCTTGTTCAGTTTCTCTGTATGTGGAGTTTATTTTGCTTAATATAAAAAAATGACAATAAAGCCCTGTTTAAAAAAATAAGGAGTAAAACATAAAAACATACAGAAAATGGTGGTTCTTAAGTGTGTAATAACAATATGGCAAGTGATATACCATCAGTAGTGGGTTGTTTTAGGAAACAGAGCACACAGTGTATAGAATTAGTCTGGAATAGTATGGAATCATAATATCACTTAAAACTATGTCAAAATATAAAGCTATCAGGTACCTTCTAATTATTGTAGGGCATCATCACTGTTCAGTAGCTTGTTTTTGCCTCATATACTTAGGTAATTTGCAGCACTCTCATATAAAAACTGTTGTGATTTAACATAATTGCATCTGTGGACTTGAAGAACTCAGGAGTGAGCGTGAGGATTTTCAGAGAAAATCTGAGCCGAGTCCTCGAAATAGAAATCATTGTATGGGTTGTTACCATAGATGTAGGTGATTGAGGACACTTATATCTCATTTAGGTGGAACTTTTGGATTTTTCAGTCTGATTTGAACCAAATCAGTAGATGTCAAACCTCCCCTGGACCACAGTGCAGACCAAACAGCCAGTCTTTGGTCCAATCAAAAGAGGTGGTCTTGGATCAAACTGAACCATAGTTAATGAACAGTGTGAAAACACTTTTTGGATAGTTCAAACTTATGCACCGATCACATGAAGTAACACAAGGCTATCATTGTGAAAAACAAAAGAAGAAGAAAAACTAACAAAAGAAGTTAAAAATGAGGCAAATTAACAACATGTTGACAACAGACACATGGTCGTCTATAAAGGGAGACACAGCACTTGTAGATGATGACAGCAGGGCGTATTAATCCGCTACCAAAATTGCAGCGTGAAAGCAAAACTAAGCAGACCAAATGTGTACAATGTATACAAAAACTTGAACCTTGGTTCAAACTTTTAGGTATGAAATTGCCCTGACACAAGCATTAGGTTAGAAATGGGGTTAAATAACGTAACTTAATGTGGGAACTGAACCTTTAACTGATGCCCCTTCTGAACTTCTTTCATCCAAAATTCAAACCCAAACCGAGAAACTAGCATGATGTGTATGAAAGCTCCAGAAAAGGTCTGTAGGTAAACCGAATCGAGTTAGTTGAGTAGTTAGTTGAAGCTGAAGTATACTTGTACTTGTTTGATTGGGTGACATAGGGCTGAAAGTTGATTCAGGTTCACTTTTTGTCTGGCCTGAAGCCTCTGCTTTGTTTGCCCTCTGGCTGGCACCCCACTGTGGAACTAGAGGAGTCCCATTCAAATGAATGAGAGCTGAGCTTTAACGCACAGAACTAAAGACTGACTGTCTGAACGAGGACTGTGTGACTTCTGACTTGCAGAGTGAGAATGAGAGGTGTCTGGAGCTCCATTCACAGCACGTCTAGCCTGCTGTCAACCCATTGTGTGAGAGGGACATAAGAATGCTCGCAAAAGCGAGGCACGACTTTGTTCTTTTAAATTCACCTCACAGATACTTGTTACCTTGACTGGAGGTAATGACTCACACACTGACAGACAGTGTTAAGGTAATACGTGTGACAAAATAAAATTCCCATTTCTTACTGGATCCAAGCCAGCCAGCATATATTTCCAGTGTACCGTGGGTATTTTTGAGTCTTATATGTCATTGGAACTAGTCAGTTCATACAGGTTCTCAAGCCTGTTTTCCATGTTATAGCGAGTGGTATCCACCTTTTTAAGGTACAAACAAAACAAACACAGGCTCTAATGAGCGTCTTTTGCATTTTTGCAGCGACCATACGTGAGGGGATGAGGAGATTAGTCATTCGGTTGTAATCTGCCATGTCATCAATAGATGTCACACTGAACCTTTCAGGCATCAAATCAAAAACCCACTGGCTTCAAGACAAGGGAACAGAAAGTTCAAAATGGAAACTCATTTCTCCAGCACTCTGTAGTGAACAGTTTTTCAACTATTAAACTAATCCTTCCTGTACAAGATTACACAAAATAAGTTAAATGTTGTAGTAACCAAACCAATAGAAGAATAACTATAAATCAGAATCACAAACTAGAGTAACCATAATAGTTAAAGAAAACTTCAACAAAATACTTACCCAATTTTAAACTAAACACTAATGCTTATAAAGGTATAATTTAACACAGACCACATTAATATTCATCACTGCAGACATTACAAGTCTTTCAGTTTACGACTCACACAACTGCATTGATGTTGACAGTACACAGTCACACTACTTTTTCCTGTGACTCAAATAAAATGTCTCCATGACAGCTCAGCCTTTCTTTTTTGTGAATGATTCATTTGACATTTCTGTCCCGTTGTAATTTCTGGTAATTTCACAATTCCTTAATCTCAAATGGACAAATGTAAAGTCTTTCAAAACCAAACCTAAGTTTCCATTTCTTTTCCTCCTATACTTAAAAGTAGCTTTACAAGTTCACGCTCAGATGGATTCAACAGGGTCACAATGGAAAAAAACCTGGTCTGGACTATAATCAAAACCATGTGGGCCTTCAGCTTTTACATTTACTTCAATGATATGGCACAGTGCAACTTTTTAAAAGTTACAACAAACACCTGGAGGAAATGTATTGGAATGTAGATTCTTACATACAGTTTATAGTTTGCATGAAACACACTGAAGGACCGCTGCCCACATCCAGATTGGAGGCACCAACAGGAAGTGGAGATTTTAAAAGATGACGGGACAAAGAGTCCTGCAAGCAGAGTACATTAATGAATGCAATGCACACGTTAGCTTGTTGTAAATTTCCAGTTGCTCATTTAACAGCTGTTATTTTAGTTACAAGTAATCATCTTACCCCTTTGAACCACAACATCTTGACACCATCCAACAAAAATAAATGTGTTTGTTTATTTGATTGTTTCATATGGTGGATGTGATGTTAATGCTTGATAGTGTATGACTCCTTGCAGGACATGACAAATAACATGCCGACCTTTATGGAAAGGAGTGGATGTTTTTGGTTGAACATAGGGATGAGCTGTGATCGCCACAGAAGAAGCCGTTAAATGTTCCTATCCTACGTCACTTCTGCTCATTATCCAAGGGTGGGTCCGTTGGTTTGGCACAAGGGCTCAACTGTGAAACACAAAACCCACCGCTGATGCAGATCCACAAGAGTTCAGACTGTCTGAACAGTGTGGACTTGTCTCACTATAGTTCCACACTTACTGGATAATCCAGACTAGTCCATCTATTCAAACAAAAAAAAAAGGGAGAGCTGTAGGGTATGAAAAATACATGAAATTTAGATTGATAGCAACAGCTGTGGCCTCTTTTAAAATAATTTATCAATTTTCCACTTCTTTTTTTCCCCATCAGGCAGCAAAACAGCTGTATATTTTTGAAGTGTATAACCCAGGCCTAATAATCCAATGAGCCATGAAGCCAACAGCAATCATATCCACAGCTTCAGTTTTTTCCACTAGTGGACTGAAGTCCTTACTTCTTAGTTTTGCTCAGTGCACAATTAAATCTGTTGTGAGGGGCACTGGGTAACATTTTATATTAAGGTACACATATTCATTAACTAGTTGATAATTACATAAATATTAGTAGCATATTAGCTCTTTAAGCACATACTGAAGCCTTATTCAGTATGACCACATGGTACACTCAGTTTAACAATAATCCAATTCTGTGTTATTTCAAATATGGGCAAATATGGACAAGTAGAGACTATATATTAGAATTGGACCGAGGTAGTGTGATGTCACCTGTTGGTTTTTGGACTGCGGTTTTGAAGCCAGGAGTTTACATTTTTGGTGGTTGCCATGTTGTCTTTTTGGAGCCAAAAGGGAGCGTGAGGGGTCAGAGCCATCTGTGAAGGGTCATGGGTGCGCTAATGTTAACCCCTTGTATCCTACTGTCACAAATTTGAGTCAAACATCTCACGGTCTAAGGTGGCGTACGTATCCCACTAATGCCGGTTAATACATATTCTACACAAACCAAGGAACGTATTGGAAGCACTTTGCTGCAGTATGAGGCTATACTGTGATGATGGAACAGCAATGACTGTTATTATGTTGTTATTCAATTTCAAAGCCCTGTTTCAGCAATAGCAACATCACGTCGCTAATTTGTATCATAAATTTCAATTTATATCTATTGTATGTGCTATATTCAAATGAACAGCAAAAACACAAATACTTAATTTTTTATATTATTGTAAATAAATTCAGTGCAGTAAGGGATTAAACTTACTGACACGGTAAAACAGTAAACTTCATCAAGCATTTGCATAACAAACTCACTTGAGAGTCTTGTTTGTCTAATTTATTAACCACAACAACAGTGGAGCTGTCTGTCAGGAAAAAAATATGAGAAGCTCTGAAAGTCTGATTTGACAGATGAGCGAGCTGTTGTACACACCCAACACGGCAGACATCAACGCTTCTACTCACCCTAAAATCTCATTAATGGAGCAATAATTTAAAGATGGACCAGAACACTTATTAGAGGCTCCAAATAAAATGAATGATACCAGAATGAGTCCTGGAAAAAAAGTACTGACTTAGCATTTTTAGAGAGAAGTTCAGTGTAAGTCCAGCATCTAGTGGCTGCCAGTGGTATTACACTTCACCATACTGGCTTCACAATGGAGCCGAGGTCCTTGCCCCTTGGGACAAACCAGCCAGGGGTTGTTATAACCCAGCATGTTGACTTATGAGTTATGTTTTCTACAGAAAAAATGGGTACAAAATAATAGTGGGTTAGAAGTGATTATTGAGTCTATACATTGCTGTTGTTTTTTGTTTTTGTTTAACGAATATCTTACATATTTTACCTTTTAAACAACTCACAACAGCATAATCCTGACAATGAAAAAAGCTAATAGTTGACAATAAAATCAAGTTAGGTCTTGTCAAGTGTCTCCTGTTTAACAGGTATTCTGTACAGAGTCATGGAGCACATGAGCACGGCGAATAAATGCTATTGTTGAGTCTCCATATGCTGAGGTAAGAAGGACCTCATTCAGTGACTGCAGGGTCCGCATTTCTTTTGTGACCATTGAATAGTGAACACATAGTATGTATTCATGCAGGGTCCAGTCAGTGTATAAAGAGGAAATAATATTTTGTTACATTACGTCCTGCACATTTATTATGGCTTTATACATGTATGTCATGCTCTATTTTCTTAGTGAAGGTCAACACTGGTTCCATGAAGAGTAATGTTTCCATGTCACTGAATGATTGTCTCTCTTTGTCAGAAAGGCCTTTTCTCTGTGTGTTTGCTTTGGTACATTGCCTGTATGTCCATTATGTGCGTGTTATGGGATTTATTCACTGTGAAAATCTATCATATTCATGTTTGTCCTTTCACAAAACTAAAATGAAAGGGGAACATTTGGCTGACATAGTGACAGAGTGATAGTACTCTGTCACTATCACAAACATTGCTGAAAATAATGTACATGAGCACAGTAATACTCTGCGCACAAGAGAACAAGAATTCATCAGCTGGGGTTCAGTCATTCAGCTGATTCATTTCAAGAACTGTTTAGCTTTCAGACTCTTAAACAGGCAGAGAAACTGGCTCACTGTGGTAATGCTAAACACTCAGACAGCCTGAGCTATACAACACATGCTCAACTCTTTGTCCTTTAAAAGCTGAGTAGACACAAATGCAGTATTTAAAATGTGCAGGGAACTTTAAACTGAGAACGGGAATTTGGGTTTTCGCAGAAAAAAATATGACACTGTCTTGGCCACACAGGTTATATAATAAATATAGTGAAAGAATGGGACATCGGCACTTAATGTTTCACAACCATAAACTTACATTTTAACTGAAAGAACATCTGAATACCTTATGAGCCTGTTCTGGGGAAGTGGTGATCTACTAAAGTGACACCATAGTTGCACAGGCTAGATGAACACTGACACTTCAAAGGTGTAATCTGTAAGATTAAGGTTAAAAAATAAAGTCGTACTATAAACAGAGGGTAGCATTTTACTGAGTTGCTGGTCTACTGCTGCCTTGATGTGTTAGTTTGTTTGTGGTCTTGTGACTTCTTGTGACTTCGTCTTGTGACTTTGAAGACAGTCATATATCTTCCTTAGTCCAGTTTTTGGCAATATATCAACACCATTTGGAATGTTATAGCAGACATATTGCAAATTGAAGAAGGTGAATGTTTCATCAAGATAAAGTGTGTTAAAGTCGGATGGCAATTGCAATTAGCATATTTTTTTAGGGGTATTAGGACATATTTCAGTGTTGTAGCAGTGTGTATTATTTTGTCTGTAACATCATCCATGACACCAACTCAAACAGCAGCGCTACGTCTTCTTCTTCTCATGTTGGACTCAGGGCAGACTGGGCACTACCATGACTCACTACTCACTCTCGTGTTACAAAGTGTTATAACGAGAAAGAGCGGAGCAGGGCTAGCTGGTTGGCATGCCAACTGCTGTAGATACCGCTGTAATAGTCTCACATATCCAGATCTATCTCCACGCTTTGTTAGCAGTGTGTCAGTGCTGTCGATAGGTTTGACACCCTCCACTATCATTCTGCAATAGGGGTCAAAGTTCTCTGGGTTGTTTGGCTAGTTCTTGGGCGGTGCTGAGCGCAGGATGCTGCGACTTGACAGGACAGTTGTAAAATAGTGTCAGAAGAGAACTTGTTTTGGTGGAACGTGTAGGTAAAGAAGTGTTCCTTACAAAACAATACAACACATAAAGGTGTGTATCTTTGTCAGGGTGTAGTTGCAGCTTTGTGGGTGTTGTTCTTTCATGTCACGAGGAGGATTTTCAAAGTGATAGCACACAGATAGTGGAAGGAAGGAGAATGAAAATCCTGAGTTGAGGATTGAAAAGATTTTTCAGCCCATTGAATGTTGATGGATTCCTCATGACTTGTCAGATCGATGTGGCTTGTGCACTCAGCTTGTTGGCTTCCACAGACAGCCCCACCCAGCATGACAGTCTTTCTCTGCGCTGCACCATGAGTTTGTTCCTCTGGGTGAACTGGCTCTGTTCAGACGTAAGCTTCTCATCCTGTACAGCCCAGAAGACAAACCCTTTCCAGTGGCACTCCTTCCTTCACATACAGCCTCTGTTTATGTTGACTAAGGACATGTTTCAGATACTTGACTTCAAGTGTGCTACTTCCAATACATTCAAAAGGTTTCAATTGATGTCCTTGTTCCATACATAGACTGTAAGTAAGAAATGGATGCAGTCACTGTGACATCATCCACTGGTTTGTGGTCTTGAAGCCCTTTTGGGCACATTTGGCTGCTTTATCAGCCACAAGTGACCATATTTGGACAAGACGGTAGAGCTGGGGAAGAGCAAGGAGTAAAACTTGCCAAGCTAATGCTAGCTTACTGAGAACCCTGGCCACACTGCTAATTAGCACTGTCATGTTAAACATCACCAATCATTTTAGCTACTTAATAAATTCAATTCAATTTTATTTATATAGCCCAATATCACAAATCAAGATTTGCCTCAAAGGGCTTTACAAGGTACAACA